>JAEQML010054191.1:0-38667 GCA_016904865.1 Pissodes strobi | reverse complement strand
AAAGTATCACTTTTCCTCCATATAAAATAATATACTATTTTTTAACGTTATTCTACTAATCGTAGCCAATGACGAAGGCAGTTTATGATAGGAAAAGTCAACATTAATATTTGACTTCACTAAGACCAAGACTCCATCGTTTTTATTGTAATCTGCTTTGTTATAGAACGTATTATAGTCCAGTATGTTACATTGTTCAGTCAATAAAATTTGAAAGCATTCGCTCAAAATAATTACATCATTGGGTACAGCTTAAAGTTTTCCAGTAACAAAAGTAACTCATTGATATTTTTATTGATACTTCGGATATTTAAATGTAAAATGTTTATAAGTTTATTATTCCAGTCAATATGTTTATGTATTTGAACATCGTCCACCAATATTCCTTTTTCAATATCACTCAATTCATTTTGCATTCGGTTTACAAATTACCTGCAACTTATATCTATCATTTATAGCATTATGCAAGGGATTATAGAGTCTTTCTCCAATATCATCTGTTAACAGAAGCACATTACATGATTGATTTACGTGAGAGATGTTGGCAACCGCTTCCTGACTCAATTGTTCAGGTTCCCTGCCTGAGATTTCTACTACAAAATTTACCTTTTCTGATGTTGATGCTGTTGCAACATTGCCAGTTGTTTCCCTCAATATGTTATCTTTTTGTTGTTTAAGAACCACTATTTCAATCTTCAGTTTTTCTAATTCAGCAGAATTGAAACGATTTTCATCTTCCATCATTCTTAATGCTGTAACCATATCTCTATTAATTTTATTTAAATCTTTTAAATCAGTTTCCAGTTTATTCACATTTTGAATATGGGTTGAAAGTACTTCATCCAAAGATTTTTTTCGATCCATTAAAGTATTAATTTCCTTTTTCAGTTCTACAATTTCTTCTCTTTTCCTGTTTACTTCACCAACTAGTTTCCTTTCACTTTCATATACCTCCTCCTCGAAGTCCTGCGTCTTTCTCCTCTCTCTTTTATGCATACTCCCTATATAACTGATCTATTTTTGCAGAGAAGCCACCTCCACTTGTAATTTCTGAATAGTGCTTGCTTTGTCAGCTTCTGTATCTTCCAACTTTTGTTCTGTTTCTGTAATTTGATTTTCTAGAAGATGCTTCTCCTTTTGTAACTTTTCTATTTGGTCAACAGCCTGCTGCAGTAAATTACTATCATTTAGACCATTTTCCTTGCATTCTTTTGAGCAGTATACACTATGTTTTCCCAGTTTTATATGAGTTTTCCAGTCTCTTTCGAGACAACTTGGATGAAATACCCCAGAGCAATTTGCACAATAGTAATTAACAAATGGCTTATTAATACAACACTTAAATTTAAACTTTTCCATAGTTCTGAAGAGTTTATGAATTAAGATAAATAACTAGAAAGATTCCTAAGTCCTGCTATGCCTACAAACACTTGTATGTTAGCACAATGGCGCAAGCCGATCTAGCTTATAACATGCTCAATAAAATATCATTGGAGCTCAATTAATGTTTATAAAATGTTCATTCACAGATGTCTTATCTTCTTGGACAAACAACAAGAGGCAGCAAAAAGTATTGAAATAAATTTTGGTGTGCTTATCATTTAATTAATAGAATAAGATTAGAAACATTTTTCATTGTTTCTGTAAAAAGCAGAGAAGTAGAACTGTTTATTATTAACTCATTGCATTCATTTATTATTTATTTAACTTCTTTGTCCGCGTTAATTGATAAAATTATGAGAGCGATTTTATTGATGTTTTGTCATACTCGATCCACCACGATTGAAATTTGAAATATGAAGTACGAATAACAAGTCCAGACTAAAAAGCATTACATAATAGCAGATTCAAGACTACTACTACAGATTAAAATTTGAATTAAAATATTCCTCAGGGGAGTAGAAAGCTTGACTAGTAAGAAACTTTTTTATTCGGATTTTAAACACAGAGAGTGGTAGCTCTCTTACCCTACCAGCCAATACATTAAAATATTTAAGCGCCAAATACCCTGGGCCGTCTCGACATCTTTGCAGGCGTCGGTAAGCAGGAACCAGATCGCCCCTGGCACGAGTGTTATAGTTATGCACATCTCGATGAGTTGGATAGAGGTCTAAATTTTCCCTCACATACACCAGGCACACAAACAAATAGAGACAAGGCACAGTCAACATTTTTAAATCAATGAAGACACTTTTGCAGTCCTCTCTATCACCCAAACCAGATATTACCCTAACAGCCCTCCTCTGCAATCAAAAAACTCTATGTCTAACTGCCAAATGTCCCCATGTAAGGATTGCATGGCTGATATGTGTATGAAAAACTGCAAAATAAGTTGTTCGCCTTACATTAGCAGAGACACACTGAGAGATATGTCGGAGAAGTTAAAGGCTTCTGGCAAGTTTTCCAGCAACGGCACCAACATGCTCACACCACTGTAGCTCGGGATCCAACATCACTCCCAGAAATGACACTGCCGAGACATTCGGTGTCTCCTGTAGCCATCTGAGGGAGAGAATCATCATATGGGTCTTCTCTACATTTAGCAGCAGCCTGTTAGAGCAGAACCAGTTTTCTGCCCTCTCCTGTGTCAACCTGATAGTCTCCAACGCACCATCCAATGTATCAGCAGCAAGAGAAACAGTGGTATCATCAGCAAAGAGAGTATATCGAACGAATCATGTCCACACTTATGATGTTAAAATTGTAATATTTAAGTTTGCGAAGGAGGATACCATGATCAACACAGTCAAAGGCTTTGCTCAAGTTTAAAAATAAAACAGGCTCATACTGCATATTTTGAAAAGCATCCAGAATAGCAGATACAAGATCCCCTATGCCGTGAACTGCACTTCGGTTTTTCCTGAAACCAAACTGACATGGCGGAAAAATATTTTCAGTATTGAAAAATTCCACCATTTGAATGGCCATAGATTTCTCCACGGGCAGAAGAGATATTGGCCTGTAGTGTTCAGGTTGGCCTGGATCCCCTTTCTTAAAGATTGGAGTCACACATGCAACCTTAAGAACATACGGAAACACGCCAGTTCTCAAATATAGTTTGGTCAGAGGAACCAGTATTTCATTTTTGACTGATCTTAGAAGTCTTATGTTAAGGCCATATAATATGTCCCGGCTATGCTTGTTGTTTAGCTGATCCAAAATATCTCTTATATTATTAAAACTTACCTCCTTAAACGAGAAGGCAGATTTAGGTTTGGTGACATTATTTAAGTATGTTAAGGGGTCTGTATCCGAACTCTGAATTTTGCAAACTATATGATCAGTTATATTAGAAAAAAAGTTATTAAAATTATCAGGACTAGGCACAGAGTTCCTCCGAATATCTCTGGTCATATGGCGGTGCTTATTTTTTATTTGCCACATGGTTTTATTGGGGTTGGTAGAAGTAAGAATTAAGTCGTCATTTGACCTGATTTTGGCCTCATTTATAGATTGCCTATATTTTTTTGATGGTTTTTATTATACAGATTTTCTATATCTGGAATATTGTATTGTGTTTTCAGCTCATATAAAAGATTGAGTTGTTCCCGCATTGCCCTAAGATTATTATTAAACCATGGAATATTACAGGATTGGTCGGATCTCACAATATAAGATTTTTCTGGGTAAGAATCTAAATAGCCATTTTCTAAGATGTTTAAAAATGAATTAATTTTTTTATTAACATCAGTGTTTTCGTTGATAAAATCCCAGGATGCACTAGATATTTTATTGAAAAATAAGAAGAGACGCCCTTGTGTTACTGGTCTACATAGCTTATGGGACTCAACATAACCATCTCACGCGCACTCAACCATACATTTCAACACTCATGCAACCCACCTGCGTCAACAACACACGTTTCGGCGGTAGTTCCGCTATTTTGTTGATTTTTGGTGGTCTAAAGTGGCCCAACTGACTTAAATTTTATAGCAGTAAGTGGGGGGAAAATTTCCTCTACAAAACTGCATAGTGAAAGTAGTTTCAACGTAAGCCTTAGAGTTACTTATTTAAGAAAATTCATTAGCTACTATAATCAGCATTGGTTTGGCCTGAATATTTGTGGAATTTCTACTGCGAAGATTGAACAAAGCAACATTCCAAGCCTGTGCGTATCTGCAGATAATTTATATCTGGTCAGTGACTTTTTTTATGAACTATCTTAGGTATTTATATATTTACATTGATTTTAACTGTTTATGTTTATATTTATGTCTCGATTTTAAAAGGAGAGTTTTAGCAAAGTAGTTAAATGGTGAATTTTGATAATTAGTTTTATAGTCATGTCTAAATGCATTAGGAAATTTCAATTTTAAATGCTGTGCAACAAAAGCTCATGGATATTATTGTTGTACAGTTTGCATGGGAATTTTCCATTCTAGCTGTTTGGAGCGAGACTTTAAAAATCATAAAAAGATAAATAACAATCAGGTTTTCTGCTCGAAAAATACTTCCTAGAGAAGGATTCTGATGTTGACCGGACTGTTATGGAGTTGCGGGGTGAACTGGATAGTCTCTGGCAGTCTAATAATTCTCTTAAACAGCAATTGGCAAAAAAAGAATTGGACTTTGGCACTACAATGGAAGAGAAGGATGAAGGATGACCTTATTATCACCCTTAGAGATGAAAGCAACCGTTTATCTGAAGAAGTTTTTTGTTCTGTATCTGACTTTGCAAGGCAGCGTCGCCAAGCTCCAGATTTAGAGGACTTTGCCCTGGAACAAGAAAGAGAATTGGTCCACACTCTAAAGGAAAAAATAAATGAAACTGTGCATCTAAGACAAAAAATTCAGGAACTAACTGAAATTAATCTTACTCTTAAAAATAGTATTAGCTCTCATTTGGAACGTGTTAACCTTCTCCAAAATGAATTAAACGATCTTAAATTGATTAATCTTAATATGATTGACTCCTTTAGGGTTTTGGAAGCAGACAATCACTCTGGAAATGAGGAGATTAAGCGTTTGAGAGGTGTAGCAGGGAGTGTTTTTGCTGCTGAGCCGCTGCCGAAAGCAGATACTCAAAGCGTGTCCATTCTAACTGAGGGCAAAATGATTTCTTCAGAGTCTGAGATTCTTCACCCTGCACATTTATTGAACTCTGGTCCACAGCTATCCCTGATGGAAGAGTTGCTTCGCAGTGACAATATGACAGATGTGACGCATCCACCTAATGATGTTCTTTCTTGTAGCGGCTTGGCCAAAAGAACTCCAGATGTATCTGAAAAGTGCTCCAATAGGAGCCATGAATTAGCTGTTCATTCTGCTTCATCCAGGAAATCACGTGTACTCATATATGGAGTGCAGTGCCAGAAACCTGTCATCAATCCTCAGTAGCTCTTTAGACGAGCACTTTGAAATAAAGGGTCATGTCATAAGCGGCGCTCCAAGCTACAAATTTTGTAATGATGTTTTTAGGAACATTACAGATTTTAATAACAGCGACAATTTGGTTTTATGCATTAATTTAAGTGTTACATATATGTCATGGTCTAGCTTAAGAAAACTTTCATCTTTAGGAAAATGTACAAATATTATATTATGTCTATGGTACAACCCTCTTAATATTTATCAGTACACATTTAACCTCTTGAAAAATATAAACTCCTTTGTGCATGATAATAATGTTTCTGTACGAGTAATCACTAACAATTCTATTGGATCATCTTATCGACTCACATGTAAATCAATCTGTAATCTCTTGGCTTTGTACTTATGTATACCTTTTCAAGCTTCTAAAATCGTCTTAAAAACTTTACCATCTTTAAATCACATCTCTAAAGAAGATACAGTAGCCAAGAAAATTTTTTTGTACAGAAATCCACGGGAAAATGTTTTACTTTAGCCGTTCTAAACATACAATCTGTTAGAAATAAGGTTGACGAATTGTGTCTATTTTTGGCAGCAGAGAATAATCCTGACATTGATATTTTAACAGAGGATTGGCTTAAACAAGATGAGCCTTTCTCTATGGAAAACTACATTTTGGTATCCATTTTCTCTCGCATAGAGTACAGCCATGGTGGAACACTTGTAATGTTAGGAGGGACTTTTATAAAGACTACCGTTTCATTAGTGTGGATAAGTTCAACAATCTTTTAGATGAAAATATTTGTGAGTTTTGCATTGTATATTGTAGGAAAATTATTTCAATTTCAAACACGCTTTATTGTTATAAAAGAACAAGTTCTTATTAACAAAGCCAACATAAAAACTAAAATGTAAAAAAGCGTATATCAAAGTTGCTTACAAACTAAACATAAAACATTACACTATCAAGAGTATACTAAGAGGAACGAACAATGATAAAATAAAAATAAGGGACAAGAAAAAAAAAAGTAAAATACATTATTATACAAAATACATATTAATTTCTATATCCTTAGTTTTTACAGGTCTCCATCTGCAAATGTTCAAATCTTTATTGACAAATTAGAGTGTATCTTGAGCTAGATTTCGGTAAATGCTTCAATAATATTAGCTGGTGACCTAAACATAGACTTTATAGACTGGAATTCTCAAACTACCTTAGCTTTGGGAAGGGCATTGAAATCTAGCAATCTTACTGTGCATGTTGATCAGCCTACTCGTGTTACAGCCCAGTCTGAAACTCTTTTAGATTATGTCTGCTCAACTTTTTGTAAAACCAGAGTTATTTGTAATGTAGTAAATCCCGGATTGTCTGACCACAATGCTGTGTTGTGTTCTTTCTTGCAAAGCACTAATTGTTTTGTAAACCCAGTAGGGATGGGAAGATTATATAATACGACAAACTTTAATAAACTTAAAGAGCTTTGTAATGCAACAGATTGGAACCTTTTAATGTTAGATAATATTGAGGAACCACTTCATGAGTTTCACGCTGTGTTGGTGCAGATTTTTGGACTGGCTTTTCTCATCGTCAAAATCAAAAAGAGAGGGAGAAAACCTTGGTACACCAAAGGCCTTCTAATTTCAGGGAAAAATCTCAGATCCTTGCATTATATCAGAAAGTTCGCTTATAATAATACACATTTTTTATCTTACTTTAATAAGTATCGTAAAATATATCGTGAAATTATAAAGCTGGCAAAAAGCCTGTACTATCCCAAAAGAATTAAACAATCATCTAATAAATCTAGGGAAAATTGGAAATGCCATGAGAGGCGTTGTTGGAGGTATTCCTGTCTCTGAAACATTATCAGCTGAGTCCCTTAATGCTTATTACCAGGGTATTTCTTTTTGTCTCTCTCAGAAGTTGCCTCAGCCAGCTGTCGATCCGTGTTCCTATCGGACTAACCTTCAGGTTGCTGAAACATTCTTCCTCAGACCCACAGATCTCAGTGAAATTAAAGCAGCTCTGCGTGACATAAAGAACAAACATTCCAGTAGTTGGGATGAAGTATCTGCGAGAGTAATCGCAGCTTTGCCACAAACCACACTTCTTGCACTTTGTGATGTGATCAGTGTTTCCTTTTCCTCTGGCACTTTTCCTTGTTCCTTGAAGGATGCCTTAATAATCCCACTGCACAAAGGAGGTGACCCCAGTAGCCCCTCTAATTTTAGGCCAATAGCCTTGCTTCCAACCCTTGGCAAACTGATAGAAAGACTGGTAAAAACTCGTGTGATGGACTTTCTTAAGAGGTATAATCTTCTTAACATACACCAGTTTGGCTTTCAGCAGGGGATTGGCACTGGCGATGCAATTCTTAATCTTCTGGAGTCCCTCTACTTGCAATTGAACTCGGGAGAGTGTGCGGCGGCAGTTTTTTGTGACTTATCTAAAGCCTTTGATTATGTGAGTCACAGAATTCTGCTGCAGAAACTGGAGGCTTATGGTTTCAGAGGAGTTGCACTTGATTGGTTTCGGTCTTACCTATCCGGTAGAACACAGAGTGTAGTTTTTGGAAACAGTACATCTAGTAGGCTACCCATGGACGTCGGTGTGCCACAGGGCTCAGTACTGGGTCCCATTTTGTTTTTGCTCTACGTTAATGATCTTCCTCTCATCCCTATTTCCGGTAAATTTACACTTTTTGCCGACGATACAACCATTCTTTGGCATGATACTGACCCTGATAGAATGAAAACTACTATTGATACTTGCATTTTTAGATCTCTCAAAGGCATTTGACAGCTTGGACCATGACATCTTGCCTGACAAACTTGAACGCTATGGAGTTAGAGGCTCTCCACTGAGGTGGATAGAATCGTACTTGAGAGGTCGTATGCAGAGGGTTGTAATCCAGAGGGATGGGCATAACTACTGCTCAGAGGACAGGCCAATGGCTATGGGTGTTCCACAGGGCAGCGTTATCGGGCCATTTCTTTTCATATGCTACATCAATGACTTGAGCAAGGATGTGGCGGACGGGAGTGTGTCGATTGTAAACTTTGCCGATGATACCAACATACTGGCTGGAGCAACGACTGTAGAGAGGGTCCTGGCTGTTGGTAGGCATTGTCTAATGTCTGCACAAAGATGGTTCGATCAAAACAAACTTATACTTAATGCTAACAAATCGAGTTTTGTATTATTCAGATCGAAACAGTCACCACTTGCCTGTCCGGATAATGCTGTGTTGCTCTCACCGGTGGTACCAATCACATCAGAAGCTAAATTTCTAGATATTTATGTGGATTGTCACCTCACTTGGGAAAGGGAGGTTGATTATGTCTCGAACAAGCTTAATAACTGTTGCTATATGCTCAGGACTCTAAAGCAATATGTCGACTTGAAACTTCAATTCCATCATGAAGTTTGGAGTTCTTTTCTGGGGAAACAGTGCGACTGCATCAAGAGTCTTTCTTGTGCAAAAACGGGCATTGAGAATTATTATTGGTATGAGTAGGCTCGAGTCATGCAGGGGAGTTTTTAAAACACACAGTCCTGCATAATAACAAGCACCTTTTCATGAAATACTTACCTGATCATGAGCATAACACCAGATCTCTTCACTCTAATATACCCTTACATAAGTTAACACTCTTTAAGCGAAGCCCTCTCTACTCATGTATTAGGTATTATAATCGCCTTCCACTGGCAGTAAAGCAAAATGCGTCAGCCTCAACTTTTAGGAAGAGTGTTAAACGATTTCTTGTACAGTTGGAACCCTATACTGTTGCTGAGTTTATGTCAAAGGAGTGAATCATTCTATGTGTATGCAAACATGGTGTAATTTCTTGTATTATTGTGCTGTTACGATTACCTATTTTAACTATAACGCAGCAATGTCATTATTACCTTCTAATTGTATTACTTTCTAATTCTACCGTCCGCTGTAGGGTTTATACTTGCAATGCCTATTGAACTCTGGATTTTATCTTGTTTTGTCTTTTAACTATTTTATTGTCTTATATTTTAACAATTTTAAACTGTCCTTTAGTATTCTCTATTTCTATTCCTATTGTGATTTTATATTCTATGTTTTATTTTTATTTTTATACTATGACGCCATTTGTTAAATACTCCTAAGTATTTTTTGTAATATAGAATTTTTTTACTTTGACTTTGACAGTGATTTGCCTTGTGTGAAACAGTGGTGTGACAGTAACAAGCTAATATTTAATGTCTCTAAAACCAAAATTCTTACTTTCAAGTGTGATCTTCAGGCTCTTGATTTGAATGATGATTTGATCAGTCCTTCTAAGTTTACCAAATTTTTGGGCTTGACAATTGATAATGGCTTGAAATTTGATGACCACATTTCTTGTTTGTTAAAAAAAATCTCATCCAACTGTTTTGCAATTAGAGTAATTGCCAATCCACTTGACCCAGTTGTAGCTAAGAATGCTTACCATGCCCTCATTGAATCTCATCATAGGTATGGTATTGTCTTCTGGGGATCCTGTGCTCAGTATTTCTTTAATTCTATGTTCATTTTGCAGAAGAAGGCAATTCGTTTTATGTGTCGAGTTCCATTTCGCACTCCTTGTCGTGACTTATTTTTAAAATACTCTATTTTAACGTTGCCTTCCTTATTTGTACTGGAAACAGCTTGTATTGTCCACAAGAAATATAAACAAGAGCTTGGCCCTCAATCCGAGTACAACCTTCGCAATAGCTCCTCTCTGCCTCTTCCTATTCCTAAAACCGAGAAGGTAAGGGCATCTTTTGTATATGGAGGAAGAAAGATTTTTAATCACCTACCTATAAATTTGCAAACTATTGAGTGTGGTATCAGATCTAGAAGACAGTTGAAGGGGTTGTTGCAGAGTGAAGCTTACTATTCTTTAGCTGAATTCTATGAGCGTGGCTTCTAGTGATATTGCCATTGTTTTATATATTTGTTTTTCTCCCACATCTTAATTTTACTACTGTAATTTTTGTATCCTTGACACACAATTGTACTGTTACCATGTTTACTGAGCATTTCTATTTACAAATAATATATTTATATGGATAGTTTGTTAAAGTTACTAATACTTATGTTTTCTTTTCAGCTTTTGTTAACAACTTTTGTGTTTATAACAAATAAAGCTATTTTTGAATTTGAACACTTGACCCATATGGTCTGATATATTCAACTCTACAACATTTACAGAACTCACAGTCACACTAGGACTTCCAAGTAAGGATGCAGCGGATAATACGCTTTTGCGCTTTAAACACTTTCAGAATTCATTTTTGTTAGTCTTTTGTAATGTCTTGATACTTAAGCTGTATTGTGTGTTATATTAATTTTAGTCTTGTACATTGATTTGCTCTTCTCTGTGTGTGTATGTAAATTAGGCATTACCTAAATAAATATATGTTTCTATTTCTATAAACACATCGAGTGCCCACTGCGACTTTCCCCAAAACAAGATGCTATAATTAGTAATAGATTGTACACTGGCATAGTAAAACTGTCGTATTGAATTTATTGATAACATTTCTCTGAGTCTACGAATTAAAGCACAATTACTATTTAGTTTGGATTGTAATTTCTGAAGGTGTATATTCCAACTGAGGGTTGGATCAAGATGAACACCCAAAAATTTCACACCTTCCACAACTGGAACTGACCTGCCATTCAAACGCACATAAAGTGAATTGGTTATATTTTGATGTCTGCTAAAGCAGACAAGTTTTGTTTTGTCCGTGTTCAGTCGAAGACAGCCTCCCTTGCACCATTTCTGCATTTGATTAGCCACCACTGAGCAGTTCTCTGAAAAGTCAAAGAAGTCAAGCTCGAACAGCACCACATATGTGTCATTCGCATACTGCAAAACCAGACCAGTCACAAGTTCTTCACTCAGAGTGCATATGTGTTACATATAGTAAAAAGAGAACAGGCCCCAGAATGGAACCCTGGGGCACTCCCTGCTTGACCTGTGTGGCTTGAGAGATGTTCTCCTTACCATTGTTTGTTATACACACACATTGATTTCTATTTGATAGATAAGAATCTATTAAGGAAGCACATTTTCCCCTTATACCATAATTCCGTAACCTTTGGAACAATTGCAGATGGTCAACAGTGTCAAAGGCCTTTGAGAGATCAAAAAGGAGGATATTTACAATTAAAATTTAATTTTGTTTAATGGTGCTATGAGTCCCTTTAAATTAGGATCGGGACAAAACGGAGGCCTCTCGTTTTACGCAAATGTCTCCTAGTTAATATTTTCGCCCGAGAATTGATTTCAGGTGTGTTTTATCTATATTTCTAGTGCTTTTGTGAAGTGGTGCTGAAAATTTGTGTCGCACCTCGAACTTTGGGGACATTTTTACGGCTCAAATGTGGCTGTTCCTCCGATTTTTTTGGCTTAAACCTTAAACTACTCTATAGGACACCCCAGTGGCGGCTCATGGTCATAATTATAGGGAGGTCATAAACGAAATTTGAACCACGCCCAAATTTACCTAGATTTTTTTACTAGGTACCTGAAGCATTTTGAATTTGAATTTATTTACACTTTTGTTTTTATCTTCAGTTACTTGTTTTATTATTAACTCTGGCAATGGCCGACCAACCTCCTTACACTAAACGTTTTTCAAAATCCAAGCAATTGTTTTCTTTTAACCGCACAATTTTACAAACCAAACATGATTCCGCGGGTTCAGACATCATAAAAAATCAACTCGAGATCAAAAAACGGTGAACAACAGTTCATTATTTTAAAATTATTACGAAAGTTTCGCGCTCGCCTCAAACAATAACTGCCCTATCATTATCCCTCAAAGACATGACAACGACTAAAAATAGATCGGCTTTCTTTCATTCTTAACGATCTAAATATAGATTTCTAATAATCCATAATAGTAACGATGTATCTTGCCTTGTCGGTGCTTCGAGCCGCAGCTCTGCAGTTTATTATGTGTAAAACATAAGGGGAACGAATGGTAAAATGCAATTTGCCGGTGGTATAGAAAAATGGGTAACTGAACAATGTAACATACCGGACTATAGTACGTTCTATAACAAAGCAGATTACAATAAAAACGATGGAGTCTTGGTCTTAGTGAAGTCAAATATTAATGTTGACTTTTCCTATCATAAACTGCCTTCGTCATTGGCTACGATTAGTAGAATAACGTTAAAAAAAAAAAATATTTCTTTTGGAATAACAGCTGCCTATAAGCCCCCACCGATTTTAAAGCATAACTTTATAGGTGATGTATATGAATATCTTCTTTTGAACACTAATAATGATTTTGAAATCTTTATGGGTGATATCAATATAGACATTTTAAATCTTAATGATAACGATGTAATGTATTATCTGTCCTCCATGGCTGAACTTGGATATGTATCTTATTTATTATTTTTTTTATTTTACTCAAACTCAAACTCAAAACAGCTTTATTATCATAAGACAGAATCTCATTGACAAAGCAAAACTATAATATAGCTAACTGCAAACTGTAACAATATACATATAAACAGAATTAAAATCTTTATGCCCTATTAATATAAAATATGAAGTAATGACCTGACCAATAACATATCACATTATAAAACCCTACAACCTAGATTACAAATAATACCATCATATACATACCTAGTCTATAAAATGTTGTTAACCGATAAAACAAGGAATATAAAACGTACATAACGGAGCGTCACACTTTAACAAAAAACAAGCAGGTACATACAATATTGCTACATTGCTAGAAAGAATCGGCAAAAAAATCCGAGACAGAGTAATAGGCTTTATCCAGAAGCACCCTCTTCACTTCCGCTTTAAACTTTCTAGCACACACAATCTTTCTAACTTGTCGCGGAAGGCGGTTAAATATTTTTTTACCATTATAAATAAAAGAGTTTTTGACCAAAGTAGAGGTTGGTATAGGAAGTGCCGCGGTGTGAGTGCTTCGCACAGAGTAGAACGGTGTGGCCTGAATTTCATGTCTAAATTTCTTATGAATGAGGCAGGCTGTCTCTTGGATGAAAATACAAGGAAGTGTTAAAAGATTATTCCGGACAAACAAAGGACGACAAGACTCCCGTCGCTTCATCCCAAGCATGAATCTCAGGGCTCTCTTCTGAAGAAGAAAAATGGTCCTGAACAAATAACCCGAACACGCACCCCAAAAACATATGCCATACCTTAAGTGAGCCTCTATAAGGGCAAAATATACACTCCTAGCTGTTGCACCATCCAGCTCCTGAGAAACGACCCTCAAAGCATAGCAACCTCTAGACAGCTTGGTAGACAACTGCAGAATATGCTGATCAAATTTTAATTTATTGTCCACAACTAAACCCAGAAACTTATTATAGTCCACATTCCGTATCCTCTCTGCATTCAAAAACACATTCTCCACCCCACACTTAAAGCTAACAATGTTTGTCTTCGATATATTAATAGTCAGAAAATTTGCATCGCACCAGTTTTTTAGACTTACCAAATCGCCACTAATAACGTCTTCCAAATGGTCATTGCCTTTAAAATGCCACAAAATGGTTGCATCATCCGCGAACATAGTGAATGCGCCCGATACATTCAAAGTTACAATATCATTGATATAAATCAAAAAAAGCAACGGCCCAAGGACAGACCCTTGCGGGACACCGGAAGTTAATCTTAAAGTTGATGATACTTCGCTGCCAAGAATGACCGACTGATGACGATCGGTCAAGTACGATCTCACCCAAGTCAAAAACGCGCCTCGGAAACCATAGATTTCAAGCTTGCCGAGCAGTACTCCATGATTCACACAATCGAATGCTTTAGTGAGATCACAGAATACCGCAGCGGCAACCTCTCCCTCATTTAAGTAAAGATATAGTTCTTTTAAAAAAGAAAAAATAGCATCATTAGTGCTTCTCTGAGCCTGGAATCCGAATTGAACTCTACTAAGTGTATCATGTGCTATTAAGAAGGTGGTAATGCGTTTCTTAACAAGCTTTTCAATAATTTTTGATAGTGTTGGAAGTAGCGACACTGGCCTAAAGTTAGATGGGGACTCGGGATCTCCCCCCTTAAAAAGTGGAACAACTCTGGCAATCTTTAAGCAAGGTGGGAAAATACCAGAAATAAAAGATAAGTTAATAGCCTCCGCCAGTGAGCTTAACGCGTTGTCCGGCAGGGCAAGGAATACTCTTAAAGAAATATCATCCCATCCCACTGCATTTTTATTCTTTATCTCATAAAATACCTGCCTAATTTATTCAATGTCAGTGGGAATAAAATAAAACGAATCCATCACTGCCACATTACGCAAATAATACAAAGCATCAACCCTTGGACGGATTTGACTCGAAAGACTTGAGGCCACGGAACAGTAGAAGGAATTGAATTGATTGGCGCTGACAGACGACTGGGTTGTTTTGCTGTCTCTTCCACGCAAGTCATTAACGATTTTCCAGGTTTCTCTCTGTGTATTGTTTGAATGATTTATACGATTAGAAAAATAACGTTGTTTGGCCATTCTAATTACTCGCCTGTAAATTTTACGATATTCAATATAATGAGTCATAAAAATGTTACTATCCAAAAAATATTTACGAAGTCTATGCAAAGAACGCATATTTATAGCTGATGTTCTTATAGCTTTCGTAAACCACGGCTTTCTATTCTTTTTCTTAAGAGTTTTCACTGGAAAAGATTGGTTAAAGTTATGCGATAAAATATTGTGAAAACACGCCACAGGATCACTTGAATTAATAATATTAGGCCAATCAACATTAGCACACATTTGGGAAAATCTTTGAAAGTTACACTTAGTATACATCCTTTCGCGACGTCTTCCTATTTTAGTGTGCTTAGAAGGTATCCCAAACTTACATAAAATTGCCTCGTGATCTGATAGACCAGCATTAATCACAGTACATTCCCTAAATACGTGTTTTGGTAGATTCGAACAAAAATAGTCTATTAAAGATGAACTCATATTTGTTGTTCTTGTGGGTTCGTTCACATGCATATGCAAATCAAATGAGGTCAACAGATTGGTTATCATAATGGTGTTCACATTCGATCTGTCCATATAATTTATGTTCAAATCCCCTGCCAATATAATGTTGCTATTTCTAGGAATTTGATTTGATTTGATTTGACTTTTTCCACTAATAAATGGTTAAATTTTGCAATATCGACAACCGTATATAATTCTAAAACACAATCACGGACAAACACCAAAGTACCTCCATGGATAAACTCATGCCGAGAATAAATCGACAAAACGGTATAGTCGGGCAAAAACACATTTTCGTCGCTGTGTAACCAATGTTCAGTCAGAAGCAATATGTGTGGTTTATCCGTTTCTTCAAGAAAAATTGATAATTCGTCGACTTTATTTCTTAATGACTGAATATTTAAATGCATTATAGAGAATCTGAACTCTCTCTCGTCGTTGTCTGGTCTAAAAAAACGCCACTTTCGGACTGAACATTGCCACTTAAGACTTTATTATTAGATTCAAACTCAACGGCATTTGTAATAGATGCGCAAAGCAGCCGTGAACACAAAAATCTACACAAAAGCATCTTGCCAACATAAGACGGTTCCCCATTAAAAGATCTTTCATTTGCCTGCATAAAACTATCGATGGAAAAATAAGTAGAATCATTTATTTCATTGTGAAGAATGCTCTGGACTGTCATATTGTCTTTATAAATTAAGCTATTTAATACTTTTCGATTGCAAGCAAATGAAGATCCAATTACGACTAAATTGGTAATTCTAGAAATAGACAATAATTTTTCAACATGTACTTTTTCGATAGGTTTGCCACGTAGAGCATTTGCGCATCCCAAAAATAATATCACAAAATCCTTTTTAGTAAAATTTCGACTGAAACTCAAGCAATCACTTGCGATTTCATTAAATAAAACCCCTACCTTATACTGACAATTTACATCATATTTAGAATTTGAATACTTTTTAAATAAGTTTCCGCAACCAATAACACTATCTTTGGCACCAATAACCAATAACTGCGGCTTTCTTGTCACGTTAACAATGCGCGTCTTAACTCGTACATTCCCATAGCCTGGATCGTTTGTAGTATCAGCAAGCAAACTGGTCCTACGCAAATGACACAGCTCATCACTGCACCTTTTATTATCTTCTTCCAACATTCGAATTGTGTCAACCATATTTCTGTTCAACTTACTGAGTTCACCGAGCTCGTCCTTTATCCGACTATATTCTTTTGTCATTGAAGAAAGTTCATCCTTTAGTTTTAAGTTATCGCTGTTTATGGAAGAAATTTCCTTATTTAATGTAGACATTTTGTCGCATTTTTCTTTAAGTTGTAGCCTTAAGTTGTTTTCAGCTTCAGCCAAATCTGTAAAATCTTGCGTGCGCTTTCTATCCCTTTTTGGTAGAGCATCCTTTTCTTTTATGCTCTTACATAATTGTTCGATCTTATCTTTATAATTTTTTACTTCTGAGCCATGTTTTTCGTTGATATTGTCTATGGTGGTGTCTCTGTCCTCAATAACCTCCTTAAGTCTGTTCTTTAATCCATTTACAGTGTCGTCGGTGGATTCATTAAACTTTTCATTACACTTTTTTGAACACAGAATTTTATGTCTCTCGATTATTTGAAAGTCAGTTCTTTCAGTACAGCTTTTGTGAAAAATATTTAAGCATTCGATACAAAAATAATTGTCCGTCTTTTTTATTTTAGTGCAACATTTAAACAGTGTATCCGACTCGCCCATTCTAATTTTTTGTTCGCTTTCATTCATTTGAATCATTAACTTTTATAATATATAAGTTCAAAATGTTTAGTCCGGCACTGTCCAATTCCAATCGATTCAATTCTGCATCTGAATATGCGAAAGTAAAAAAAAGGAGATCTCTATCAATATAAACAAGGTTCTGATAAGAATTGGAATACCATGAACAAAAAAAGTCAGATAAATATTTAACGGTAAAATAACTTTAAAGGGTTTTCGACATTTTTCCAATTTTCCCCTATAAGGAGTAAAAACACACCAAATATTAAATCACCATTGGCAACTACAGGTTTTATAAATGTGACAGTAGTAAATACAGATTAATTTTAACTTTTTACGTCACAAAAGCCGATTTAACGAGAACCGAATACTTGACTGTGCACACACACGTATCACAATTTTAATAATTTCTTCTTCTTAATCATATGTAAACTCGGCTACTCGTTTGGAAACCCATACATGCTTAGATCATATATTTGTAAGTCAGAAGTTGAAACCAAAACATATAAAACTAAAATCATTTATTCTTGATACACATATTACTGACCATAATCCGACTATGCTTAATGTAAATATTGAAAAAACTAATGCTTTAAATAATAATCTAAATATAAACACTCCTGGTTCTGTTACCAGGACCAGGGTGGATCTAAATAAATTTAAACTATTGCTAAGTAGCCAGAGTTGGTCAGGTGTGGTTGACGTACATAATCCTGAAGTTGCAACAAAAAACTTTATTTTCTTATACCTCAAACTCCTAAAGGAATCTACTACTGTTTTTGATGTCATGGTTAATCATCGTAAGAAACTTCAAAAATGGATTACGTCTGGTCTTGTTACTTCAATTAGGCATAGAGATAAAATGAAAAGAAGATTGTTAAGAAATTATAGTGCAGTATTGGAAAGCGAATATAGAACATATCGTAATTGTCTTAATAAATTAATAAATAAGGCTAAAAATAATTACTATAAAAGTCAAATTGAAGTGAATAAAAATAACATGAAAAAAATTTATGAAATTATAAAAGATGCAACATATGAAAATTCTAACTTAAAAAATAATATTAACATACTGAATGATAATGGTGAGACTTTTCATTGTGATTTTGATATGGCTAATTATATTAATGATTATTTTATAAACGTTGGTGTAGAAATGGAGAAGCATATTGCGACACCTGATCAGGCATGCACATTGGGGCCTGCCATACCAAACTCTATGTTTCTCTTTCCTCTAACTAAAAATGAATTAATCGAACATATTTCAATGCTGAAAAACAATAGTTCCCCTGGACATGATGGAATATCCTCTAAAATCATAAAATCAACGCATAATGAGATTGCTGATCCAATGCTGCACATAATTAATTTAATCTTTGAGACAGGTATTGTACCATGTGATTTTAAAACATCAATTGTGATTCCGATCCATAAGTCTGGTGTTGTTGCTAGTGTCAAGAATTACAGACCAATTAGCCTAATAAGTAATTTTGCTAAGATATTTGAGAAGAGTTTTAAAGCTAGGTTGGGTGGGTTTTTAACGGTGAACTCTGTTCTTTCGCCAAATCAATATGGATTTATCGAAGGTTGTAGTACCGCCGATGCAATGTACGGTCTAGTTTCGGAGGTTGTTGGGAATTTGAATGTTGGTAATAGGTGCATGGGCTTTTTCATTGATTTGACAAAGGCTTTTGACACTGTTCCTCATGACAGACTTATCAGAGTTATGGAACATAATGGAGTGAGGGGAACGGTGTTGCAGCTGGTGAAAAGCTATTTAAGTGACAGAAGTCAGAAAGTCAGAGCTAATGATACACTTAGTAGTGAACTCAAAATAAGAATTGGTATACCGCAGGGGACGGTATTGGGTCCCATCTTCTTTATTTTATATATAAATTCATTATTAAAATTGACTACAGGTGGTAAAGCTATTTCTTATGCAGACGACACTGTTCTTATCTTTAGTGGTAGTGATTGGGATGAAGTAAAAAATAAGGCAGTGAGAGGACTAGCAATTATACAAAACTGGCTATAAACCTATAAATTAACCTTAAATTTAACAAAAACTAATTATGTAGCTTTCTCATTAACTGCCGCAAATAGACCGCCCTACACAAATATTTTAATTGATGGTCATGAAGTAAGTGAAGTTCCATATATCAAGTATCTTGGGATTATTTTGGATAAACATCTTAAGTGGGGGCCACACATTGATTACTTATCTAACAAATTACGAAGACTTATTCATAAATTCTATCTGTTGAGGGAGTTTTTAAGCAGGGCAATTATCGAGAATAGTTATAAGTCTCTCGTTGAACAGCTATTACGATATGGTATCTTGATATGGGGTGGACTGTATAATAATTGTCTATACAAGTTGAACATAGTTCAGAAGTCTATACTTAAAATTATATACAAAAAACACCGATTATATCCATCCCACTTACTATTCTCTGCAAAAATATGTAACATTAGAACTTTATATATATATCCACTGTTTGTTCATATATTTATAAAAATAAAAATTTATGGAATGGTATAGACCATATTTATAACACTCATAATAAGGCAGATGGACATAAACAAATACCTGTTAACTATAACAACATTAATTTGAGGTTTATCAGCTACATAGGACCTAAAGTTTATAATATAATACCCCATGTAATAAGAAACATAGGAAATAGAAATAAATTTAATAAGGACTGTAAAAAATGTATTATTGAAAATTACAATGTTTTTCAATTGGTATTTGATTAGTTATAATTTTAAATTAGTGAATAAAGATAATAATAAAATTCATGAATTAATTTGAGCTAGTTTAGATAGTTAGAAATATTTTGTTACATAAGTTAACTGACTTTTATGGCATATACAAGTGTTGCAACACTTAGGTGCCTTTATAAACTTTTAAATGTTAAACAATCTGTATATATTTAAGTATTTATCTTTTTTGTAATAAGATTTTGAAATAAATAAATAAAATAAAAATGTAAATGAAAAAATTCTTGGAGCCGTTTTTAATCTTAAGTTTTTTACAAACCATATTGATTCAATAATAACAAATAATCAATTAGGGCTTGGGGACTTTGTAAGGGAGAGTATATATTTGAATAGGCAAGGCCTTGTCAGGCTATCTCAACTCCTGTCTGATTGTCTACGGAACTTTCAAACAAAATTTGTGTTACTAATTTAAAGCGGATCGGCGTTGCCTCTTCAATGCCTGAAATACCTAATGTTCTCCCCACTATTTCTGACAACGCAACTGATCCTATCAATCAAGTTACGCCCGATTGTTTCAATGAGTGTCAGATCACTGAAGATAGCACTGTCGTAAATTTAATTGATAATGAATGATTTGCATGATATTCAGGAGAATTCAGGTATACTTTATAATTTTGATTCAGAGTTATCACAGGACAATGAGCATGAGCAACATTTTTTGGATTAAATAAGGATAGGCTAAGTCTGTGTTTGTTGAATGTGCAATCAGTGCGTAATAAGACTGATTGTTTATGTTTGTGTTGGCTTTAATTATATGTATAGAATCATATTTGTTATGCGTAGAATAAGTTGTAATTTTGCTCTATTTTGGGGCATTTGCTTGCATAATTTCTGTGCTCCATAAATTTAATTATGTTTTGTCGCTATAATTATTAATTATTATTATTAAATCCTTTAACAAATTGCTACTAGTGTTAGTTACAGAGTTTTACTAAATTTACTGTAAACAAGCAAAATAAAAAAAAATACCAAAACTAATTAAAATATTAGCAAGAACAGAACAAGTCTAAATTGACTGACACAATTAATCCCTACAAATAATCATAAAAGAACAATAACAGGCTAGGCTAGGATAGTGGTCAGGGATAGAAGATTTCAGTATAAACGAAGAGTAGTCTAGACTCGCTTTTAATTAATTAATTAATTAATTAATAATAATTAATTTCAAAGTAGTTCAACATAGAGACATATCCATTAGCATTATAAGATCCTTTACACAAATAGTGCACTATATAAAAATCGGCCTTTCCCATTGGTCGATCCGCATGGCCCTCCGCTCGTTTCGCTCGCTACGGGGGCTCGAGAAAAGGAAACTAACCAGGTGCTAACCCAATCTAACCCAAGACATACCCAAAATCAAGAAAAAAAAGCTGTTTAGAAACATAATCTTTAAAAAAAATAAAAAAAACAATAGGGTTCGAACCCGCGTCTTCCAGGTGAGATCCAACGATCTAAACCTCTACACCACGAGAGCTCTCGATAGAAATCGATTGCATCACGCAGACATATCGTAATACGAGATGGATCGACCAATAGGAGAGGTCGATTTTTACATAGTGCACTGTTTGTGTAAAGGATCTTTAAATGCTATCCATTAAAGTGCTTCAATATTTCTAAGAAACAATGGGGTGCTAGATAAGGGTGGCCTATACATATAGTACAATGAAAATGATACTTTATTTGTTTATCCATTTATTCACTGTTAAGGTCTACATGACATAAGGTTCGTCAATACAATATTTGTAACTAAAACTAAGTATAAGATAAAACATAAAACAATGAATTGAAATATAAAAATATGTATAGAAACAGAGTTCCTTGCATTTAGACAATAGTTACAAAAGGCCAATAAAACAGACAATACACTGGCACACCACTCACACTCCCGTGCTAAAACAAGCTTTCAGTATCCAGTAATGTAGTTGACAAAAATTCTTCAAGAGGCTAAAAGCTAAACAGTAACAGTAGCCCTTTTAACGTGATCTTAACCAATTTAACATTGATGTTTATAAAGCTTTATGGGCATTATATAACTATTTCGAGCAGTACGGGTAAGTTGTGTCTCCCACGCTCTTCTCATTGACAAACTTGAGTCATATAACTGACGCAATTTATGAAATATTATCTTGCCAAAAGTGTTCGAATGGGGAATGTGCTGTCGGAAAGATTGAGGTGGGTGTTCCACACGGATCGGACCATTTTTTTTAAATATACATCAAATTTATTTATTTATTTGTTTATTGACGTCATTCAACATTTACAAGATACAATTTAAAAAGCATAATCTTACACTAAGCTTAAGTTAACTTAAAATAACCCTTTTAGCCATAATTTTAAACCTTTGTTCTGACGTACTAAAAAAGCTTAATCTGCTGTAATATTTATTAACGTTTGCTGAAATTCTATTCACAGGACTATGTAGTAAGTAATTGGCTCTGCAGTAAGGAATATGCAAAAAAGAATGGGCACGCGTCTGATAGCTTGGGATATGAACGCAGAAGGTGTCAAGACATTCAGGACTTTTAATTAATAACATTGTTGAATATTTTAAAAGCAAAGCAGACGTCGTAATACTCTCTTCTACGGGCAAGGGTGGAGTGGTTCAAATAGGCTTTAACCTGATCGATGGTTAAATTGATTACAGATTCATAAAGCACGTGCCTGGCAAATTTGAGGTATTTCAGCTGAATATTTTCTGTTTATATGTACCTGATAGTAAGGCGACCAGATTATATTAGAACATTCTAAGAGAGATCTAACCAACGAGATATATAACGTATTAATAGCAGTCACGTTTTTAAAGTCCCGGCATGTGCTCTTCACAAGCCCCAACATACGGTTAGCTCTGCTAGTCAACCTCTCGAAGTGCTCTGAGAATGTTAAATGAGTGTCTAAGTACACACCCAAATCCTTCACAATAAACACCTCTTTCAATGCAGTGTTATTTATGGCATACTGATGGGGAACAAAGCCTTTGATTTACTAAATCTTATAAGGCAACATTTCTCAATGTTGAGTGACATGTCATTGAATTGACACCAATTAAAAACCTGGTCAATATTATTCTGCAAAGAGATCATATCTTGGACTGATGTTACTCGTGTAAACAATTTCATGTCGTCGGCGAATAGTAGATAATTTGTGCTCAACAAACCACCCAGGTCGTTGATAAACAAGTTAAATAAAAGTGGTCCTAAGTGGGAACCTTGGGGAACTCCCGAAGAAGCAATGAAGGGCTTAGATAAATAGCCATCAATTTTGACCTGTTGTTCTCTGTCGGATAGGTAAGAACGTAGCCATGAGAGCATGGCTGAAATTCCATAATTGGACAGCTTCGAAAGTAGGATTGCGTGATTTACCTTATCGAAAGCCTTGCTAAAGTCTGTGTATATTGCGTGGGTCTCGACACCCATTTCGAAGGATTTATTGATGAAGTTTGTATAAAGGAATAGATTAGGATCGACTGAACGGCCAGAGCTGAATTCATGCTGGTGACAGACTATTACTTGTTGAAATACTTTAGTTAGTACTGATTCAATACAGTGTTCAAAGAGTTTTGGTATTGCTGAAAGAATAGTGATTGGCCGATAGTTGCCAACATCGTTCCTACTTCCCGATTTGTGAATGGGGCACACATAAGATAACTTCCAGATTTTGGGAAAGATTCCAGAGTTTAATGATTTAGAAAATATATAGTACAAGGGAAGGTAGAGAGAGTGCGAACAGTATTTCAATACCCTGTTAGGAACACCATCCGGTCCTGCTCCTTTATTTGTGCCAAGCTCAGCTAAGGCTTTTTCAATAGTAGTGGCACTGATACTGATACTGGAAATAGATTCAAATTTATGAGAGGACACGTGATGGGCATTATAGAAATTTACGGGGACTGACGAGAAGAAGTATTGTGCAAAGAGATTAGCGATATCACCACCATTATCGGCGTTATCAGTGTTAAGGTGCATCTTCTTTGGAACTGATCCTTGGTTGGATTTGGACCGAACAAAGTGCCAGAAGTAGTTTGCGTTATCGTTTATAGCATTTTCAGCGTTAGTTATGTAATGGCGATAACAATCCCTAGTAACAGACTTACATTGTATGCGTAATGAACAAAAGGTATTATAATCCGTCTCGCTGTTTGATTGCTTGTATCTCTTGTGAGCAATTTTCTTTTGAAATATAAGGTTTTTAAGGTTGTTTGTAAACCAAACCGGAAATCTAGTACTGATTTGGGACTGCTTCAGAGGCACAAACATTTCAAAACAGTTATAGAGTACAGTATAAAAATTATTTAGCATTACATTGATATCATCGTCTAAAATTAATAGCCAATTATAAGTTTGAAGAAAACTATCAATACAAATAAAATTTGCTTGTTTAAAGTCATAGTATGAGTACTTTCCACGATCCAAATACTTTAAACTCTTACAGGATATGGACAGTTCCAATGCAGGGTGATAGAGATCGCAATTTACTAACCCATCACACTTTACAATTGACTCTAGTCCAAAATTAGCAAAACAGAGATCCAGAATGGTATTGTGATCGTTAATAACATCGTTGAACTGGGATAAGCCCAAAAATGTAGTAGTGTCACATAACAAGATTTCACTTGGTGATTTAATGTTACCAGGTAAGAGACCCAGGCAATCGACACTAGGAGCCCATGCAAGATTAGACAGGTTATAATCTCCCACGACCAACACATGCTGAAATGCAGCGCACGCACTATTCACTGAGCTTAGGTGATTTTCATAGACAGAGATATCCATTGAAGGCGGGATATATACACAGCCGATGCAGTAAACCGAATTTCCGATTGTCACCGAAACCCATGTTTCTTCAACAGAGGGACAGCCCATAGAAAGGCAGCAGGACTTCAGGCTAAACTTGACGGCCAAAAGAACGCCACCGCCGCGACTTTTAATACTGTTGTTAGGGCCTCTGTAGACAATGTAGTCTGAACCTAGAAACTCAATGGAATAATTAAAATAACATATAACACTAAAATATTAAAACATCAAGATCAAGAAATTCTGCTGTACTATAAAATGCTTTCCCTAATAAGAAGCTTTTGAGTGCTTTTTTAAACTTTTGCATAGGAAGTTCTCTAAGTTCTTGTGGAAGTTTATTTAAAAACTTCACACCAATAAAATCAGGTCTGCATTGGCACCTCTTCAGCCTGCAATAAGACGGGACCAAATCACCTCTAGATCTGGCATTGTAGTCATGTAGATCCTCGTGAGACCTATATCCGACCAGGCCACCCTTAACATGCAACAGATTTTCAAGAATATACACAGAGGGAAAAGTTAATACACCCCACTCAGTGAATGAAGCCCTACCGTCCTCCCTGTATCCTAAGCCAGCCATAAGCCTTATAGCTCTCCTTTGTAAGCCAAAGACCCTAGCAGAAGGCGCTGATGCTCCCCAAGCTAATATTCCATATACCATTTTGCTGTTAAATACCGAAAAATAGGCAGTTCTAAGTGTTTCCCGTGATACACAACCTACAAGACCTCGCGAAACAAAAACACTCGTACGAAGTCTTGCACACACCGTTTCCACGTGAGGTTGCCAGATTAATCTGGAGTCCAGGCAGATGCCAAGGAACTGATTCCGGAGGAGAATTACCAATATCTCTCAGGGTTAATGTCATAATTTGGGTCTTCTCAGCATTAAGCAACATACGATTTCAAAGGAACCAAGACTCCACCGCCTCGCGTCCCTTCAATAGTTTTTCCCTAGCTTCCTGTCCTGTTTCCCCAGTTACAGCAATGGTCGTGTCATCCGCAAACAGCACAAATTTAGCCTCCTTACAGCAGAGAGGTAGGTCATTAATGAAAATCAGAAAGAGAATTGGACCAAGGATCGACCCCTGTGGCACACCAACATCCAGAAGCGATTCCGCAGAGGTCACACCATCCACCCTCACTGCTTGGTAACGCCCAGCAAGGTACGACTGCGTCAACTTAATACTATCTCCACCAAACTTGTAAAATCTTAATTTTTTTTAATAAAAGAGAATGTGTGACAATCAAAAGCCTTGCTGAGGTCACAAAACAGGGCATCAAAGTACTCCATACCCTCAAATGAGTCCATTCCCCCTCTAGAAGGTCCAACACTCCCTGGACAGTGCTTTTCCTCGGTCTGAATCCAAATTGTCGGTCGCTAAACAGCCCATGGGTCTCAAATAGATCCACTAAATCCAGTTGTTAAATTCTTGCGGCAGTATATGACAGCTGGTGTTTTTTTGTATTAATTACTTTACCTCTTTTTGAATTTATAATTTACCACATACATTTGCTTGGATTACTTGAAGGAGTTTATTGCCCTATCATTTGCCAATCTCTTTGCCTCTCTGATAGATTTTTTATAGTTTTTTTTTTAAATGTTTTATATATTACCCAATCATTCACTCGATTGTATTGCTTACATATATCATTTAACAGATGTAAATGTTCTCTCATATCCTTAAGACCATTATCAAACCAACTGACTCTGTTGGCCTGATCCGATCTGACACAGAATTTCTTCTCAGGAAATGATTGCATGTATGCATCCCCAAGTGACTTCATTAAGATACAGAATTTTTCCTCAATACCAATCTCTACACTATCCACAAAATCCTACGAAAAATCCCCAATGATATCATAATAATTGTTTAACCCCCTCCGTGTTTGGGTCGAAAAACTTTTTTTTCGGACAGCACTTTATTGTCTACCCCAAAATTAAACTCAAGGTGTTGACCCAGATGATCCGAGAGGTTCATATTAAGAGTCTTTGCCAAAAATGGCCTTGTTGTAAAATTTAAAAAGATATTAT
Organism: Pissodes strobi; assembly: GCA_016904865.1. Lineage (NCBI taxonomy): Eukaryota > Metazoa > Arthropoda > Insecta > Coleoptera > Curculionidae > Pissodes > Pissodes strobi. The sequence goes on along the minus strand of JAEQML010054191.1, from coordinate 11,968 downwards.
CCAGGCAGGATTTTCCACGTGTTGCTTCAAAAATTGTTTGTTGAAAACCGTATGACCCCAGAAGATCAAGCAGTACAGACGACTCACCCTGTGTTATGCCAAACATAACATTGAAGTCCGCTGCCAGAATGATATCCCTTTCCTGGCCAATATGACTCATTACACCCTCTAGAGCAGACAGAAAAGTGCCAACATTTCCTCCAGGAGTCCTTTATATACATATAACATAGACATTATTAATTAGGACAACACACAATTCTATACATTTTTCAACATTATAAATATTACAAGCCTCTACATACACAAAATTAAAATTTTCCCTAACTAAAATTACAGTACCTCCACCCAAAGACAGAGTTCTTGTCAAGAAACCTGCAACCTTGTAATCCTGTATATGGAAAGCATCCATCTGATCAGCATTAAGCCAATGCTCTGTCAAGCTTATAATGTCAATGGGATTGTCCACCAATGATGCTTCTAGTTCATGAATTTTATTTCTGCTAGACCTCACATTGTAATGGAGCAGAGTCGCAGTATTTTCCACAACTTCTTCACCATCTAGTGGTTTGACGTCCTTGGTTGATACTGTGACCTTGCTGTTTGCAGGAGCCTTGTGACCTTGCTGTTGCGCTGGAGATTGATAAAATGGTTAACCCTAATTCCACAGTGCCATAGATTGGAGGACAATATGTCATCCCTTTTATCCTGAGGAACTCCCAGTCTAAAAGAGCTTTTGGTCTTATCCTTCCTTGTAACCATTTTTTCACAAAAAAATCCATCTTCAAGATCATTTGTTTCCAAATGATTTATTATCATATCCTCAGTTATGGATGGATCAAAGCCTGATAAAAAAATATCCACGATTTTAGTTGGGCCGCTTTGAGAATACTTGAAGAGTTGTTTGATCCTTTTATTGGTTTAGGTCTTATGTTTTTAGTGGGTATATTGTTATTTCTGCCTTTTCGTGTTACTTTTGTCCAACTTTCCTCATTTTCTAAGTCAGAATCCCGATTTAACTGATTTGTAACCTGTTTTTTGTTTTTGTTTACCACCGGACTGGGAGTAGGACATTGACAAGGGCAAGGGAGTGGACTAGTAAAACCGGCAGCTATTCTGTTACGGGTTGGCTCCACGATTTGACAAGCGTCAAGCGTCGTCAAAGGCTTCACGCATTCTCGAGCAGTGGCGTTTCATGAATATTTTATTATAATCCCAGCAAGCATATGCCTTATTAGGTACATTCTCGTCACTAAATTATATCTGTTATTTTATACTCCATAATACTTCTAATGCTGGCTTAAATCACAAAATGCAATGATTGAAATATAACAAATATATTTCCTTAAAAGATCAAAAGAATGTACGCCACTGCGCGACAGGCCATTTTCAAGGGTAATTATGTGATTCTTATTAGCAATCATGACTGAAAATGTTAACAAAGCCAATATAAAATTGCAAAGAAAGGCAACCTGAAGTATAGTCGTGATCATATTTTGAAATAATCTATATCTCAGCTCACACAAAGAAAATAAATAATAAAATTAGCGTCAGCAAGAACTAGGTGTAGAATATATTTACCTGTGAAAAGTAATTCCAGGCTCCTTTCGGTCATTGCGACTTTTACAGCCATAAGAACAACAAAACACTATATTGTTATGAACAAATTGAAGTATTTTGATAGTTTTTCACAACAAAAAATCACCAAAATACACGGAGGTGCCGCTTCGAATGTCTGGCTCCTATTAATGGCGTCCGTTCGATTTTTGATCACACGTACTGCGCGCAGCCGTAAAGGGAGATTATCTGTCCACTCCCTTCCCTTGTCAAAGCAGTAGGAGGTTTAATTGAGGTTAAGTCAATCACTTATTCCTCTTCTTCTGGTTGCAATGTCGGCGGATCCAGCTGCGCGTTGGCATTGCTCTTAACGCCAACGGTATCTTGACATTTCACTGACTTGTTCGTTTGGGTAGTACTGCTAGTCCTGGTCTGGAACTGATCTCACCGTGAATTTTAACGTTTTCGATCTGCTGTCCGGCGATCGGAAGTGTAGACACTCCAACTGCACTGTTGTGTTTTTTTTTCGATGTTTTCTAGCCTGTTTATAATGTTTTTCTCAATAGATTCCTTTTCTGTTGTAAGGTTTGGAACTTTTCCTCCAAAATTTCACTTTGCAGCTCAGATATTGGCCGGGTTTTAAAGTCTCAATTTCTTCGGTTTTTGGTAGTAAAGCTTCACTTACTGCTTTGTTTACATCGGCAGCGCGGGCAGTGTTTGCACACGCTGGGCATAAAGCAAGACTTTTGCTGCCGCTTACGACTTGTAGCCCCGTCATTCGCAATGCACACGATTGATGACAACTTATTTTGCACAAATTACATCTTACGCAACTTTTTTCCACACCACTTTTGCAATATTTGCACTTTTTGTTTACATAAATGACCTGCCTTAAAGTAACGGTGCTGCCAGCTTTAATCTATTTCCTGATGATACTTCCATTAGCCTGAGATTCAAAACCTGCGAAGAGGTCACTGAGAGTATATATAAATGATCTGCCTGACGCGATAACAACTGCTAAGGCCACAATCTATCTTGATGACACCACACTTTCTTTGCCCTCTGACAAGATTGAAGGATCTGCTGAAGGTATGAAAGAGGCGCGAAAGAGAACGGAAGTGTGGTTTGGTACTAATAGACTTCTGCTAAATTCAGATAAAACTAAGCAGGTGGTATTTTTTTGCGTGACACTTTTTGCACTGACAATGAGGGGGTAACAGACAGACGTCGAGTTTCTTGGAGTGAATCTAGACTTAAAAATGAGATGGAATGTTCATATTGACAACTTGAGCTAAAAGCTGGCAAAAGGACTGTTTATACTAAGGAACCTCGCAAAAAATGTCTCACGCAATATTCTACTGACATCATACCATGCTATCTCTCACTCGAACCTTGCATATGCACTGCTTGTCTGACAAATTTACTGAAAAGTTGTTGGGACGGCTAAACGAACTTATTACCAGTCTAATAATGTGCAGAGAGATATGGAGTAAAGTGAATGAAATTAGAGGCAGGGTTAGTAAAGTTAAAAATGACAGTAAGCTCTCTGCTAGTGAGTTGAATGATTTCTATTGTTTCATAGCACCCAATCTGGCCAACCAAATAAATGCCGCGTTTGATCACATAGAGAAACCTTTTTCCATATGAATTAAAATCAATATTTAAGGAAATAAAGAATGGTAATGTTTCGGAATGGGATGAAATGTCTACTAAATTGTTCTTAAATTGGCCAGATGTAGCTCATGTTTTGATTGATTGTATTAACGCATCCTTTTGTGATGATGAATTTCCATCTTGTTTAAAATTGGCTGCTGTTATACCGCTTTTCAAGGGAGGTGACCAAGAGCGCCCATCAAATTACAGGCCAGTGACTACTGCATACTCTTTCGAAAATCATAGAAAAACTTGTTAAGCGGCGTATGATCGTTTCTCAAGGGGCATAATATTCTGGATCATAGGCAGTTTGGCTTCCAGTTTGGCAAGGGGACATCTCACGCGATATTTCTGTTTCTTGAGTCACTTTTAATGGTCCTTAATGATAAGGATGTGGCGGCTGCAGTTTTCTCCGACTTGTCAAAAGCTTTTGACTGTGCCAATCACAAAATTTTGTTGTGAAAGCTGGAAGCGTGCGGTCTTAAGTGGTTTGAGATTTACTTGTCGGGTCGTAGTCAGACTGTTTCGTTTGGGGGGACTACATCAGAGGCTCGGGGTATTGACTTTGGGGTTCATCAAGGCTCTGTGCTGGGACAATCTTATTTCTCCTCTATGTAAATGATCTGGCAGAACTCGATATACAGGGAAAAGTTATCTTATTCGCGGATGATGCTACTATACTGTGGCATAGCGACAATGTCAATTTGTTGAATACTACAATTAATGAGGATTTGTCTGTGATAAAACACTGGTGTGATGCAAATACTTACTTTGAATGTTTCCAAGACGAATGTAATGTCTTTTAGGTGGGAATCAAGTAATGTATCCATAGAAAATACCACATTAACTGAACTAAATGTAAATAAATTCTTGGGTGTACATATTGATAGTAGACTCAAAATTGAAGCTCACATCATTAATTTGAACAGTAAAATGTCTTCAAATTGCTATGCTGTTAGGACGTTGGAGTTTCGTGTGGTTAAGAATGTTTACTGTGCATTGATAGAATCCCTTAAGGTAGGTGCTATGTTTTTGGGGTATTTGCTCAAACCAGCTGTTTAACGCTATATTCTTGTTACAAAAGAAGGTTTATGTGTAAGGTTGGAACAAGAGATTCGTGCAGGCAATTGTTTATCGCACAAATTCTTCCTTCATTATTTGTTTTGGAATCAGTTGGTATGGTCCATAAAAAATTTAAACACACCTTAACTTCGGATGAACGACTTTATAATACTCGACAAACGTATAGTGTTAGATTGCTTGCACCGCACAACAGCCTGGTTAGGAGACAATTATTTAATCATTTACCTTTAGCCATACGACAGATCGACAATGAAAAATATTTAGATCCCAACTAAAGAAGCTTATTATGAGGTATCCGAGTTTCTGGAGCAAACATTTTAGCATCTTTTTTGGAGAAATTTCTTACTATGACGCTTTGTTTGACATTGCGCTTTTTTTTGTTAGTTTGTATCTACAATAATTTATAATTATATTTGTTTAATGGCCATTTCAGCTTTGTCAATGAGATTTTTTGTTTTTTCTTCTGACAATAAAGGTTATTTTGAATTGAATTTGAATTGTTGTTGCTGATTCTGGTTGGACTTGTCCATTTCGGATTAAACGTTCATCAGTGGTGTTATCTTTGATGCTTTGTTCAGCTCATTCAGACAATACTGTCCACAGTCTATTGTCCTGCTGAGTGATATTCAGTGAGGTTGGAAGATTTTTCCAGTTATCACTCAGAAGTGTGCTTTTGCATATACAAGCAGGAAAGGCATCATCAAAGTGATAGAATAGTATGCTTGAGAAGGCGCTGTACTTCTCATCTATACCCTGTAGCCCAAGAACATCCTGCCAAGACTCACCCTGTAGTTGCTGTTTAAATCGTTCGATGTTATTATAATTAAAAAAACATTTTCCTGGTGTACATTGGTGACAAGTCGTTTTTAACAGATATCGACAAAATTTGACCATAATGATCAGATATATCAGAAATGCAAGATTGAAAACTCACCTCACTCTCAGGCAAGTTACCAAAGATGTTATCAAGTTGCGTGCTGGAGGATGCGCACACCCGGGTCATGTCCGTCCCATGAGGCTCCAGACCATAACCCATCACTAGACTGCCAAGAGCTACAGAACTTGGACTGTTTTTGCTAAAATCAACATTGAAGTCCCCCCCAGTATTAGATATCTTTCTGGATTGTATAAGTCATTAAGTAGGTCATCCAAAGCAGTCAAAAATACATAAAAATCGCTAACAGGCGACCTATAAACACAAACAGTGTTCCGTAATCATAAAGATTGAGGGCCGTTTCTCATCTAGTAATATAGCCAGTGGCAGAGTTTTATTTTTGAGACTACGTACATTTAAATGCACAACAGAAATAATGCTATTTTAGCAAGCAAAAAGCTTGAGAGGGAGAAGCAAAGGTGGGAGAGACGTTTTTGTAAAGTTGTTACTTACTGCCTTGGTACCGACCAGAAATCCCTGGAGCCACTGGAGCGGGGCATTGCAGAAGTTTATTCCTGATCCTTTGATTGTGTTTGTCCTTAGTTTCGTCGACAACATAATTGCGATTTTCAGCGGTTTGACTTTGCTGCCAGTACTTGTAGGCTTGCTGTTTCTTAGCTACAGCTCTTTCGCATCTGCTGTCGAACCAGGGCTTTCCTTTTGACGGTAACTTGATGGAATTTGGGATGTATGCTTCCATTCCGCAGCAGACTGACGGATCGTTAGTGCTAAAGCAGATGTCGTGCCAAGGAAAATCTAGGTAGAACTCTCTTAGATCGTTCCAGTTTGCAGAATTATAATGCCAAATTTTGCGAGGCAATGGTGGATCCTTCTGTAGAAGTGTCAATTCACAAACCGTTGTAATAAGTTTGTGGTCGGAAGTACCTAATGACGGACCAACTGTAATTGTGTACTGGTCAGGATTGGTGGTTAGAAAAAGATGCAGGAGGGCGGCGAATTCGCCCCTCTGAGATTCGAGTTGGTTCGTCTACAAGTTGAGTAAGCCCGCAGCTGTCGGTCTTGTTGTGATGTTTTGAGCCAGTTAGTGTTGTGGGCATTGCAGTCTCCCCCCAGAACGATTATTTCTGAATTGGGGTGATCGACCTGTATTGAGTCAAAAGTGGTAGTTAGTGTTGTAAAAAATATTTGGTAGGCTCTATCGCTCAGAAGGCGATAGAGACAACATATAAACTTGGTTACTCCCTTGGCGGTGAACTTGAGCCACATGACGCATTCTTAACAATATTATATCCCGTCTTTTCAGTAATAGACAATTTTATTCGGGAAAGAAATAGCCATATTTTCTTTGACATATTCTGTGGTTTGGATGACTCAAACTCCCCTTCTACCACTTTTGTACCAACCCTTCTGCTTTCTCTATTTTTTTTGTAATCGGATTTTCCACTTATTTTCATTGCTATCTCTCTATTTAAATCTTTATCCTTATTTGAATTATCAATCTTATTATTTTGACTGTCTTTAGCGTTGGGACCACTGGGACGATTCCAGCCTCTTCTTCTCGGCATGATGAAGTCATTGCTGGCCCTTTTCTCATAGTTCCCCTTTCCACTACAGTTCACGATGACATCAAAGTCGTGCGAGATGGCAACACCGTGGCCAACTTCATGGTCATCTTCTCTCAGTTCTTCAGGCTCTTGCAACGGTTGGGATGTTGCAATATGCTATGCCTCTGCCTGGGTGTTATTGACAACACTGTGTACTATCTTGTTCTCATGTTTAGAGATTCTAACTTCTCCACTTTTTCCTGTAAAAGGACGTTAGCTAGCTTCAAGATGTGGCATTTTTGGAAGGATTGATCCAGTAGCCTGCTCAGTTACTCCAATTTCAAAGATGATATCTCTTCACGCGGTTTTGACTTAGTTGGCCATAACGGCGAGGCGAGGCAAAAAAAAAATCGAGCACTACAGAAATGGCACTATGTCTTGTCGTCTGACAATACACCTACTTATTACGCCGGCCCGGACGATTAACATTTCGTCGGGCGCAGCTGTTCTAGCAGATACAACAGTCATTCTATTGCATCGTGTATCGTGATAAGGTGTCATCCCATAATAAACGGGCCACCCTGTACACGTCTCTTTCATAAATGTATTAGCATTTGGCAGCAAGCTGATTTGCCTGCAATTCCGTTCATATTACCCTTGTACACTGCTTTTAGATGAGCCATCTGTAGGAGATCCGGAACGGAGCCTCTTGAGAAACAAATTAATTACTTAAGAAATGGCTAAGTTTCTGATATTACTTTTACGACATTTTTAACATGAAACAATAGCTTGCTTTTTCCCTAGAGATTTAATATTTTTAAGATTCACAATAATTCGGTTTTCGAAGATATGCATCGGTTCAAAAATAATTGTAAAAAAATAAAGACAATTTTTTCGATTTGTTTCTGCTTATTATATTTTCCATTTAATTGTGCACACTAATACAAATATCACGAGCCGCCACTGATCTTACAAATATTTTATGTATCTAAAATTGTCCCGTATAAGCAAGTATTATGCTACTTTAAAGCACATTCCTAGACCATTGCTGGGTGTGTATCTTCGTTTTAAATAATATGATATTTGTGCCAATCTAAATTGTAATGTTATACTTTGTCTTGTTGAATAGAATACGATTGTCGCAATGGATCTTTGAACGTGTGTCATCGTTTATACGTCACTAAATTCATAATATGAAATAATTAAACTTTCAGATTTGGGATGTATTTTCATTATTGCTATAATAAAGTGGTTAACATACTGCCAGACAGAATCGTATAGATTATTTAAAATTTTTAGACAAATTAGATTAATTTGGGAACGATGGGCTAAATTTGTTACTGGAAGACGTAATTCTGTAAATGTATCCTAATTATTTTAATTATATTAGTCAATACTCTCGTGAAATTCGATCCACTTCAATTGATCGGATGGAGTTCAGTCCGCTAAAATGGCGCGTTCTGTACACGACCTTGATTTCGGCCGGATGCAATAATTCAATCCCATTTTACAAATTCTATAAGGTTGATACTAACATTTGTATCTAATGTCATAAGTACTTACTGAATGTTAAGATTGAATAAGCCCGTGGCGCCTTAAATAAATAAACCCACCCCTACTCTCTGCCATTTGAGCTAGGGCCTGATTTGTATGCTCGGCGACAACTCGTTCTAGCCTACGTATCGACATTCGTAAATTCATTCAATTTTTAATTTTAAATTACCAAACTTAAAATGTTTCTTTTAATTTGGGATTATTCACTCTCGGTTCCTTTTAAGCTGGAGTGAAGGTTTTGCAATTAGAAGAAAAGAAAAAGCGTAACAAATTTTTGGCGCCCAACGTGGGATGCAATAATTCAATCCCGTTTTACAGATTCTATAAGGTTAGATTAGAATGTTGATACTAACATTTGTATCTAATGTCATAAGTACTTACTGAATGTGAAGATTGAATAAGATTTCACGGCACAAAAAAGAATAAAAATACAATAATAGTAATTAACGACGTCATAGTAAAGAAACATAAGAGCATCTTTGTTTGCTCTTTGGTAATAAGTAAAGGCGGTCGTTATAAGGTAAGCGTTTGCTATTTTCGTAAAACTACACGCTCAAAGGTCCAATATGACAACTGTAAATGCATTAATAATTATATCTCATCAAGGCATTTTACCCTTCTAAATTGTTTCACAAATACTTTTGTTTTAGGAAAGCATGTATTCCTGAAGTGAGAACCAGTTTCACTTTAGGCAAGCTACGAGAGTGCCAGAATTAACTCTAGCGCATACTTTAGAAAAATGGCGCAGCTCTGTGGATGTCTGGTTGGAACTGAAAACAAGGATGGCTGGCTTAATAATGGATGAAATGATATTTTTCATCAGCAGTTCAGCGGATAAAGATTTGGCATGTAAAATATAGGGATGGCAATTTACAGGGGGTCATAATTACCAGTAGCTTAAAATGAGTTTGCAACCAACAGCATTAAAACCTTGGAGGGTTCATGGTATTAGTGGACGTCTTTGTAAATTTTGAAATGCGACGGTAAAGGCTTCACGAAGTTCATGTGAGTTGCGGTGACGGGTGGCATAAACTTTGTTTCGTAAGTCACCCCACAAAAAAGTCCGAACTAGACAGGTCGGGTGATCGCGGGGACCATCTTACTGGTCCATTAGTGCCTAACCATTTTCCTTATCTAAAAAGAGGCGAATTGTCAAATAATTATGAGCAGGCGCTCCGTTTTGCTGAAAATATATAGCGTTCAAGCAAACTAAGGGAACATCACCTATGAGTAGTTCAGGAACTACATCTTCCAATATACCTAGATACCGGCCTGCTGAAAGACTTTCTCATCGGATCATATTACTGAACGAGCGAAATATATGTTACTTGAATTTGTTCTAGTTACCAATTGCAAAAAACTAGCCAACGTTCAGCATCCCCAGGGTGTAAGTTCTGAACAATATGTGTTTTGTAGGGTCTAAACTTGTATTTGTAACATTTGCTGGGCTCTGCTTTTAATGACCCCAATTTCTGTTTCATAATCATCCTACATGATGTTGACGGATTTGCCTTTACTACGGCTAAAGCATTGGTGTCATCTATTTCTTGATTTTCTTTATGATATGCTTTTGGTCTTGGTCGCGTAAATGATCGCTTTTAAGTATAGAAAATCGATCAGAGAAAGGTCTTTCCGGATATCTATAAAAACCAAAAACAAAAGAATTCAATTAGAAAACATTTATTTTCATAAATCATTCGATTGTATACTTTAGGATGTCACTGATTAAAACTAAATCTTCTTTTTCCCCATTCTCTAGACTCATATCCTTCAGTCTATTGGGTGTTAGATCCGAAAAATTCTTTATGACATGCGGTTTTTACATACAAAGCTTTACAGGTTATCCATGGGAATAGGGTTAATTTTCTCATAGTAAGTTGCTCTCCTATAATCAGGGTAGATTAGGGGAATTGCGACACCTTAAGAAAAAGCTTGAGTTTTTCTATTCTATTCTATAAAAAAACAGCTCATATATTGGTTATTCCTTTATTGTAATAAGACGGAAAGTAACAAAAAGGAGTAAGTTTTAGTAAAAAACGAACAATTAAGAAAATAAAAAAATCGGGATTACCTCAAATATGTGGGAAATGTCCGTAAGCATGTTGGGTAATGCCAATATTACTTTTGTTTGCGAATATTGTCAATAAATTGCTGCTACCGACCAACGATTATAAACAGGAGAGGATTGCTCAGTTCCTACGATTCTTCAGCCTAGCCGACGTATTTCTTAGCTCTAATTTGACGTCACCATCAGTTCACTTTCAAACGCAGACCATTTGAAATGTACAGCAATATTGATGGTTTTTGATCTAAGAGGCGGCAATATATGGTATTTTTTAAATTCTACGCTGTTAGGTGTTTAAAATAAGGTATTAAAACCGGAACACTTTAAAATTATATATTATTAGATGCTGCAAAATAAACATATTTACCTAACCAGAATGAAATGTTGACATGCGTATATCGATATTAATTTTAATTAAATATATTGACTAAACCTATATTGTCTGATCTAAATATTACATATTTCTGGCAACATCTAGTAACATATACACAAATATTTTGATGTGTCAGTTTACAAAAATAGGCAAAAAAACTGATTTACCTCTAGATTATAAAGTCTAATGATTATCATATGTAAACACTTTGGACAGTGTATTGACATGAACAAATTATTATTATTGAAATTATGGCCACAGTTTAATATACTTAGCCATTAATAAAACACAGGAAAATAACTATTGTGGAAAAACAATTATCACTACATATAGTAGAACATGACACTGACACACATCACATACACTATAATAATATTATTAATAAAAGAGAGGTTTTACTTATATGGAAAAAAAATTGTTTTAAATAAATGTTTAAGTTCCTCCGATGTCGATGATATAAAAATGTAAAAAAAATTCTTATCTACTACTTAATCTAACTATATATTTAACTGAAATATTGATTATGCACTGCAGTTAATTTACTATTTTTTTTAACTTGCGAATTTTGCTTCTTTGGCTATAGTCTGTCGAAAGTTTTCTTTTTATTTTTTTTTTAAATTGTGCCTGAAAGTTATTATAATTAATTCGAATTAAAATTCTTAATTTACATAAGTCATAAATAATTTTAAATGGTATATTATCTCTCTTTTTTATCTTATTTGCTAACTTTTTTGCCACTCCAGGCCCCAGTTTTATAATATTATTTGCATATTTTTCAAAAAAAAAATTCCACTTTTTTTTGTGAGCCATTCTAAGGAATGTTTAATAAGTCTGCCAAAAGAAAATTGTTGTGCCCAAGATGGAATACTGTAACAATGGTCACTTTTCACTCTATATGTAAAGACTCCTAATCCAGGTTTAGTTTCTTTGTGCTTTTTAGCTACAGATTACAGATTGGGAGAGATGGCCTTTGAGCCTACTTGTCACCGCGACCCGACGGATCTATTGTGACTCTCTCCATATTATAGAGCTTCATCCAGTTTTGTCTTTCTGATTAGACCCCACAACCTTGATAGTGGCTCCGTCGTGTAGCTATTAGCTTCTGGTTTAGGTACGCCAAGTAGTTGGGAGCGCACTCTCGATAAGCCTTCACAGTGGCATAGCACGTGAGATGCCGTCTCCTCCTCCTCCTGGCAGAACCTGCATTCGCTATTTTCTGCCAAACCTATGACGCTTAGGTGCTTTTT
>JAEQML010054190.1:0-38675 GCA_016904865.1 Pissodes strobi | reverse complement strand
AAAAGCGTTTTGAAATTCTTATTACAGACCATCAAAATTTATTTTCATCATTCAGCTTTAGAAATAGAGATATCAAGTCTGGTGTATTGGGAATCCATAATGAACGAAACATCCCATAGATGAACCAGATACAAAGCGATTTATTTATAAAGAAAATAGTACTTATATATTTTTTTGACAGATTTGCTTCGTTTTTCTGTTCTGATAATAAATTCTGGTGATACATGAAAAAACTCACACCATTTGTATTAAAGTTTCTTAATATCTATTAAAATATATGGGAATCCCTTGCGCTTGTCTTTGCCTCTCAATCTCCACAATATAGATATTGTCAAATGAATAAGTTGTCTTGTAAGTTACGTAACTATTGCTTTATTCAATAGTACTTAGGTGAAGTAATTAATTTAATTGAAAAAAATTATGACATACTTTCTTCTGAATCACTCTACACATAAACCCAATTTATATTATTTTTATTTATTGTATTTCGATAATCTGTAATAAAAAATTTGAAAGGTTCTAACTATTATATCCGTTAGGAGGAGAAATATATGATAAAAGCAAATATAATAAGTTTTTTTTCTTAGGCAGCCTCTATAGTTAAAAATTATGTACGTAAATTCTCTACAACTCTAATCGGCAGTAGGTACTGTTCTTTTCACCTACGAAACTAGATAAGTAACATAATTTAAATTGAACATTCTGGCGCAACCTGTATACTGACAAGTTTAGCGCAATGGTAAAAAATTCTTATGTTTTAAGTTAAATAACATATTAAAATTTCAGTGAAATCCATTGATCCCCGAGCATCCATTAAAGGTGTGACATTGTTACTATTAAGAATCTTAGATATTTTTGCAGTAATTTTTCTGAAAGTTAGACCTCTGGTTATTTTTGGTTACATTTTTCATGGGCCAAAATATCACTATACATATATTCTATACGAGGTGTATTATCACAACGAGCTCTCATTAACATAAAGTCGCTGTTCCAGTTACCGGTTACAATAATAACGGTTACCAACTTCGTTTTTTAAATAGATCACTTTGATCATTTCCATTTTTGGATTCCACGTAAAAATAAATCCAAATTAATATAATAAAACCGTTATACAGGGTGCTACAAATTCGAGTGCATGCATGGGGATCTCGGGAACCGTAAGAGATACGAGGTCGGTTAAATTAAGGCAAAGTTGCGCAGTTTGATGTCCAACAAGATGCCGTTTTGAAATTTGAAAAATTCTGAACCCTTCCGGAGATATTCAGAAAAATAAGAAAATTTTCAAAATCGTTTTTTATTTTTTTCTGATTATTTGAAAAAATATTTGCTCCCGTAAGGCAATGACGTATCGCCAACATAAGAAAAATTCATAATTTTATGAAATATTTGTCCTAAAAAGTATGAATCGCTCATCTCTGTCTAACACATTATTTTATTTATAAATCCGTCCTTACTCAACGCATTGAAAAACGATTAAATTGGAAACTTCTATACTTTCATGTTGAAATGAAAGTATGGGTAAATTTGGACTAGATAAACAATAATATCAAATTTTTAAATTTGGTTTTTGAAAATTGTATCCCCAAAGCCCCAGATTTTCTAAAACGTTGGCCAAGGAAATCTTATTTTTTCTCGATTTTAACCCATACCCATAAAAAGCCAATGTAAAAATTATTAGAGAGTTGCAAGGAATTCCTAAGAATAGGAAAAAGGTAGGAAATTAGGTTTTATTTAAAATCTAAAATCTCAGAAATGTTAAAGAACTAGGTAAATAAAACTTTACTAAAACTAAATTTAGCTCATAAGCAAAACGCTAAAGTATAACTTCAGTGTTTTTGCAAAATGGAAATTCAACATTAACACAAAAATAGCAAAAACATACAACAAATAAATACATAAATAAATAACCTAATTATGTATTTATTTGTTGTATGTTTTTGCTATTTTTATGTTAATGTTGAATTTCCATTTCGCAAAAACACTGAAGTTATACTTTAGCGATTTGCTTATGAGTTAAATTTAGTTTTGTTATTAAAATTTTATTTACCTAGTTCCTTAAAATTTGTGAGATTTTAGATTTTAAATAAAAGCTAATTTCCTACCTTCTTCCTATTCTTAGGTATTCCTTGCAACTCTCTAATAATTTTTAAATTGGCTTTTTATGGGCGTGGATTAAGAAACAAGAGAAACTAGGATTCCCTTGACCAACGTTTCGGAAAATCTAGGGCTTTGTGGGTACATGTGGTTGGTGTTGCTGAAACTGGCAACAGTGTAACACCTGTTGTTTTGTATTCCTAGTTAAAAGCAATAAATTAGTGATTTTAGTGCAAAATATTGGTTGGGAACATCATAGTAATAAAAATCAAGTATACATTTATCAGTGCAAGTAAAGGCAAACGTGTGTTTCGAGACAAAATAGTAATAAAAACAATAAATAAATTGACCAAACGGTGTGAAGGTTATATTTTCAGCCGTGTTGGGTGTCGGTGTTGCCGAGATGCCGGGCTCCGCAGTAGAGACAGAGAAGTGCGATGTTTGTAATAAAAAAGTGTCTGATGATGATGAGGCTTTATTGTGCGAGAGGTGCTGCATATGGAAACATAGGGTATGTACATCAGTCTCACAAAGGTTGTACATTCAGGTCAGCAAGCCTAAACAACCCTGGTATTGCGAGGCATGTAGGGAAACAGAAAAAAGCAAACAAAAAAAAACCATAACACAACAAAATCAGCAAAAAAACTACACACTGGCGGATATAATGGCAAAACTAAATGAAATGGATCAAAAATATAACAGCTTATTTGCAAAATATCAGGAGCAGGTAAAACTTAATGAAACAATGCAAGCTGAATTAACAAGTATAAAAAAACAATTAAACAAGAAAGAACAAAAAGAGTTGGACAATAATATGATCATACAGGGAATTCCCTTTAAGGGGAGTGAGAATGTGCAACTTTTGATTAGAAAAATAGGAGAAACATTGGATGTACCAATAGGAAATAATGGCCTTACAGCGTATCGTTTGGGCAAAGATCCATCAAAAAACTGCCCAATAAAAGTTTGTTTTCAAGATAGAGCAGTAAAAGAACGAATGTTTAAATCAAAAAAAAGATACGAATTAAATACAAAGGACTTTGGCTATACTGAAAACAACAAAATTTATTTAAACCATGACTTGACAAAACAGAATGTTAAATTATTTTTTCTCCGATTGACAGCAAATATTAATTTTGCAGACACATATCAATCAGCAAAATATTACTTTTCCTGTCCAGGCAGCAAAGTAAGTACTTTGCTGCCTAGGCAGCAAAGTGATTAGTCTCCATGGAAATAAAACGTTTGACATAAGTTGTCAAACTATAATTATTATGGACATATACATTTCCATGGCAACCAACCTTTCCAACAATTGCGATTTCTATAAAATTTTGTCTTAATTTATCACTACAGGAAAAATAAAAAGATTGTGGAAATTGTAATAATTTGCAAATATAGATTATACATATATCATTATAAACAATCGGAGAAAAAATTATATGTTCAACTCGGCAGCAAAGTAGATTGACTGCCTTAGCTGAATTCCTAGCCTCGCTACGCTCGGCTATGAACTATCAGCCGCGGCAGTCAATCTACTACTTTGCTGCCTAGTAAAACAAATAACTATACAATGGCTAGGGCATTTAAAAAAGATCATGATTATAAATACCTTTGGATGAGCGATGGAACTATTTTTTTAAGGAAGGATGATAATTCAAGGGTAATACCAGTCGATGCAGAGATGGCCCTGGAAAACTAAAAATGCCTCTAAAACAATTGAGTGTTACCTATATGAATATTCAAAGTGTTCGTAATAAGGTTGATGATGTAAGATGTTTTGTACTTAAAGACTCATGTGATATTCTAGCACTATCTGAGACGTGGTTAAATGAGGATGAGGCGTTCTTATATGATATAGACAACTTTACAGCTGTACACTCATGCAGAGATGGTAGAGGTGGCGGAGCATCAGTTTATATAAAAAAAAACAATAAAGTGTTATGAAGTGGACAGGTTTGGTGCTGAAAAAATACCGAACTGGATCTGCGTGAATATTGGTGAGTTTGATTTAAAATTAAGTGTTATATATAAGCCGCCTTCGTATAGTAACATCGAGTTTTTGAAAGACTTAGAAAACATTCTTGCAAAATATTCTAAGAGACATGTTATTGTGGGAGATATTAATATTAATTTATTAGAAGATTGTACAGTAGTTACTAACTATAGAAATTTATTAACTTTAAACAACTTTAAAATAAATAACAAAATTACTAATGAACATGCAACAAGAGTAACACAAAATAATCAAAGTTTAATTGACCATGTTTTATCAGACTTGGGATCAAGCATGGTAACTGAAGATGTAAATATTTACTGTAACTGTCTTTCTGATCACAAACGTCTTTCGTTTAAAATAAATTATAAATCTAAAATATATAAACCTAAAGTTAATCATCAAATTAAATGGATAGATTATAAAAAATTTGTATATAAGTTTAGTCAAAATAGTAGGCAGGTTAATGTATCTTCTTTTCGAGAGTTGAGTGAACTAATCCGGGTAACTAAAAAGGAGTCACAAAACATAAAAACTGTAAAAATTAAAGAAAATAATACCTGGATTAATAGTGAAATTCTTGACATGATGAAGCAGAGAGATGATGCGTATAAAAAAAAAGTAAAAAATCCGGGTAATTTATTGTATAATGATGAGTTTCGAAACATTAAAAATAAAGTTAACAATACAATTAAAACATTAAAAAATAATTATTTTAGTAAAGAATGGGATCGCGCAGGTACTGATCAAAAGAAGCAGTGGAAATTTATCAACAGTTTTTTTGGTAATGGGTCAAACATCACTCAGGTGGATTCTTTAAATGTAAATGGTAAAATTATTAAAGAACAGAAAGATATAGTCAATAACTTGAATTTACATTTTTCACAGGTTGGTGAGATTATTGTCAGGGAGTTAAACAATGAAATACAAATGTTAGGTGATGACACACGTTTTGATGAAATTAGTTGCAATGGCACTCTGATTAATATTGCACCAACCAACCCAAACGAGGTCTGTGAAATTTTATTGGAGCTAAAACGTAACTCTTCGCCAGGTGAAGATGATGTGACAGTATTGGATTTAATTAATTTAAAAGATCATATTACGGGTATTATCTCGAATTTGATTAATAACGTTCTTACTACTGGCGTGTTTCCTCAAGAATTAAAAAAAAATAAAATCACTCCAATTTTTAAATCTGGTAAAAAAGAGCAAATGAACAACTACCGACCTGTTACCGTTATAAACACTTTGTCAAAAGTCTTGGAAAAGGTTATTAAAAAAAGGTTATTGTCTTTTATTTGTGAAGAGTCATTGCTTGATCAGTATCAGTATGGATTTATCAAGAATAGTAGCACTCTCGCTGCGACTATGGATTTTATTAGCACCATTTCGAGAGCATTGGATCGGGGAAAGATAGTGGTTGTAGTTTTTATTGATTTGAAGAAAGCTTTTGACGTGGTTAGTCATGATTTATTGTTAAGGAAATTGAAAAAATTAGGTTTGGGGCCACTATTTTTGAAGCTCATAGAAACATATTTGATGGATAGAAGGCAGTATGTTAGCTTGGGTGGTGTTAGCAGTGAATTATTAACAAGTAATTATGGTGTACCTCAGGGTTCGGTACTCGGACCACTGTTGTATGCTTTATATGTGTTGAGCCTAAAATCTGCTCAATTAAGGGCACGATATTTTACATTCGCTGATGATACTGCCCAAGTATATATAGGCGATAATGAACAAGAGCTGGTAGACATTATTAATAATGATTTGAGTTTGTATTATAAGTGGTTAATTTTTAACAGATTAAAAATAAATATTGAAAAAACCAAATATATGTTGTTCAAGCAGAAAAATAAATGTGTAAATAATATAGATATTAAAATAAATAACGTTAATTTAGAAAATGCATCATGTGTAAAATACCTTGGTTTAGTAATAGATGAATCACTTAACTGGCAAATGCATATAAATAAAATAACACAAAAAATGTATTCACTTATACCCTGTATATATAAAAGTAGAACCTATTTAACCCATAAAACAAAAATGAATGTCTATAATGCTTTTTTTGTGTCACATCTAAGATATCTTTTGCCTATATGGGGTACATGTTGTAAAACAAGATTTAGTCATGTTCAGGTAGCACAAAATAAGGTGCTCAAAATAATGTTTAACTATGACATAGCTACCCACACAGGAACATTGTATAGTGATCTAGGCATTCTAAATTTAGAAAAACTGTTACTTCTTGAACAATGTAAATTAATTTATAAAATTCTAAACCAACAATTAAAATGTAATTCCACTATAATGTTTTCAAATGAAGTTCACAACTACAATACCAGAGCTCAATCTAATTTGTATATAGTGTATAGTAGAACTAACATAGGAATGCACAGCCCAATTGATTGTGCATCAAGGGCATTTAATGAACTACCTAGTAAGTTAAAGATCATACAAAATTTTAAGGCGTTTGTAAATAAACTAAAATGTTTCCTTTCTGCCAAATAAATGTAATATGTTATATAAATAGAAATAAGATTGTTATCGTGATGTTACTAGTAGATAGAGTTACATTGATTTGTTGAATATTCTACAATTCTCGAGGCCAGAGCTATATGCACTGTTTTGAGTTATTTATGTAAAACGGAACTATACAATTTTTTTCTGAAATATATGCTTGTTTTCAAAAAAATTTTTAGAAAACGTTGTCCAAAGAAAACCTAATTTATTTTCTTTCTGAACTCATAACTTCGTTCGTTCTTCAATGCGTTAAATAAAGACGGATTTATAAATAAAATAAGGTATTAGACAGAGATTGCAATTCATACATTTTAGGGCGAATTTTTCATAACATTATGAATTTTTCTAATATTTCTGATACGTCATTTTCTTAGGGAGGATAATAGGCAACGAAAAACAAAAAAATATATCCAGGACCGTATTTAAAAAAAATTAAGTTGATGATGGTTGCTAGAAGACGAAACGTCGGATTTTAAATTTAACAGTGTTTTATTGTAGAGGGAAAAAGTGGCAATGAGAAAGTGTTATTTATTTTAAAATAATTTTTCAAATAACGTCAGAAAAAAATAATAACGACTTTGGAAAATTTCGTTATTTTCCGGATATCTCCAGAAGTGTTCAGAATTTTTCAACTTTCAAAACCGGCATCTTGTTGTTAATTTAACCGATCTCGTATCTCTTACGGTTCCCGAGATCCCCATGCATGCACTCGAATTTGTAGCACCCTCTATAGAGTTAACGGTTTTCGAGATATTTAGCTGTTTATCCAAATTTTGCCAATTGTAGATCATTTTTATTATTAATACTGTTACTAACATTACACAAAAATGCCAAATCGTTTATTTGTGGTACATGATCAAGTGTTCAGACTGCCCAGAAAATACATACAATTTGAGAAAATATTTCTACAGGGCGTTTTAATAAGTGGTTTTTCTTGCGATTCATAAAACTGCTATATCTTAATTTCTTTAAACAGAACCACACAAATTTTTTACTATATTCGAAATCTACAGAAAATTTTAAGTTACATAAATTTAACATATGTTCACACCGAAACTAAACAGATCAAGAAATAAATTATAAAATGTTTAATATTTGCAAAAAAATAATTTAAATTGTTTAAATTATATTATAAAGGGTGTTTGCTCATTACAATACTATTGCAAATCAAACAAACGAATAAGAAAAAATAGAAAAAAAATACTTATTGAGATAACCCACCTCTGTAAAATACTATTTCACTGAACCTGATACATTAATTTTTGAGACACCCTATATACGTATATATTTTGAGACACCCTTTATACATGTAAAAGATAAATCAAGACATAAATTGAAGTCGAGTTTTTGCGAGGTTTTTTGGAGGAGATCCGAAAGGTATTGCTCGAGAACGGAAAAGTGGAGAGTCAAAAGCCATCGGAGTCTACGGTTTATTTTGGTGAATTGTTTTGCTTCTGTGTTGCAATATGTCATTACAAGTCGGTAAAATGAAACTTATAATATTGTCATTAGCATAATTTGTACCATTATATATTTTATACTCATTGATAGTTCATATTTGATGGTATAACGTGTGTATATATTTTGATATTGTTATTAACATAATTTGCATAAATATTTCTTCTATTTTCATGGATAATTCATATTTAATGGCATAACATATGTACATATTTTGATATTGCTATTAACATAATTTGCACAAGTATATTTATTTTATTCGCATTGATAATAATTCATATATGATGGCACAACATGTGTATATATTTTGATATTGTTATAAACATAATTTGCACAAATATTTCATTTATTCTCATGGATAATTCATATTTGATGGTATTAACCTGTGTATATATTTTGATATTGTTATAAACATAATTTGCACAAATATTTCATTTATTGTCATGGATAATTTATATTTGATGGTACCTATATGTGTATATATTTAATGGAATCGTTTTATGCTGTGACTAACACTGCTTTTTCGGTCTGTCTTTTCGTGCTGGAATTTTAGTTTCAGTATGACTGTGATTGTAATGTAAGCAAGGGACTTGATGAATCCACTAACATTTTCCTCCACTGGCTGAGCGAATATCCTAGCTATAAGTCGTGAGCTTGCGAGCAAGGCACCCTGAGTCGTTCTTTTAACAAATGTTATATTTTTAATGATTTGCTTTTGTATGAAACCTATGTGAAATTTAAATTAACATTACTTTGTAACCTTGATTTTTGACTTGATGCCAATTGCTTATAAGCACCCGAAATGATAAAAGATTTGTAGCCTGTGCACAATAAATACACAGAATAAAACCATATATACGGAATTGAAATATATTATATCGAAATGACTATTAGTAATAAGCAACAGTAAAGGTATAAGCTATTTGAATCGTTCTTCCGTATCCTATAATCTTACAGCCTACAAGAGAAATACTATTAAATCACAAAAGTGGTTACATAATATAATCAATCGCTAAGCGATGACGAAGGAAATATATATTAATCGGCCTGCAGGTCTTACTAGAGATATTGGCTCAATTTGCAACTATAGCTGAGTAGCCTCCCGTATGGGACCTCAGTACCTGCTGGCGACGTCTGGCTAACTAATACTAAACTCTTCAGTTTTGAATATATTGTAGTATTGTCACAAGTGTGGAACGACAAATTGTGGTGCGTGAGACAGTAATTTAATTAATTGTTATACTAATAAAGGTTGTACAGCATAACTCGGTTTAGGAATTGGGATCGAGGTTTTCCCTGCCATGCTCTTTTCCCTCGTGAATTCCAGGCGGAGTATGGCACACTTTTCTTTAATAAATTAGGCGTTTTAGGAATCTGTGGTTTAATTTACATGACGCACCTTTCCCTCAAATTTCCCTAATAGTGTTTAGTCGAAGCGCAGTCCGAATAATTAAAATTGTGTAAGATATAATAATAACACAACGTAGGTATTGATTTTCTTTTTAAATCTATTTTGGCGATCATTGGCAAAATAAAGATAAAGCACAATTTTACTTATCTGATTCAACTATGTTGAATCGACCCGGGTACGTTATACTACATTATTTTATTTTTGGTTCATTTTTTTAACGTTTTTCTTTTTATTATTTTTCTCTATCTTATCATCTTCATCATATATTTCTTCTTGATGTTCCACTTCTATCTTCATATTAATCATATTATCACAAATCCCGGGAAATTCGGTAGGAATACATTCGGTATCAGTACCGCTTGTATTCAGTTCGAAGTTGTTTTCTTCCTCCGAATCTGAGGCTGAGGCTGCCAGTTCACAATCAAAAATATCTCCATTTGTTCTTAATTCAACATAATATGATGATTCTCAATTACACCATATGGCATACTTATATCGGAAGGCTTTAAAAATAAAATTGTATCGCAAAATCCTCAAAGTCTGGATAAGTAATTATGTTTTACTTACCTTCAACCTCAAGTCTAAGCACACTTTACAACAATACCAATATTTTTCTTTAAATAACTCATTTAACACGCTACATAAACATATACACAACTAATCCGCTAGCGTTTTAAGATCCTTTAGAGTCCGACGGCACTATGCTATATTAACAGCTTCTGAGTGGTGGATTAACGTGACTTTCACTTCATCTACGTTCCAGTGAATTTATTACAACAGGTCTACTAGTACCAGATCCTGTATTTGTGATACGGACGGCCATCATTCGGTTCCCAGGTTATGTTTGTTCATTTTTGTAAATTTGGGTTAGTTTTGTTTGTTGTGCTACTATTACCTATTCTTGTTTCGTTATTTCGCATGCCCGAAGCCTTTGCATCGAAAAGTTAGCAGAGATAGTGTAAATTTGGATTGGATCATGTCGGATAGTAATTAACACAACTGCAATGAGTAAACTTTGTGATTTTTTTATGACAAGCTGAAACATTTGCGCAACATTTAATGTGTGGGAGTAAACTTTGTTATTTTTTTATGACAAGCAGAAACGTTTGCTCAACATTTAATGTCTGGGAGATGGTAAGGGAAGTAACGTAGAATATGTTGGTATTTTTATTATTGTGGTAGACAATAAGTGCGCAAAGTAAATAATAACCCAAAAAATTACTATTATGTCGTTATACTTTTGTTTTACTTATACAAGACGCTAAATATTGCGTTTGCAGATCATACGTTTGTATCTCATATAACTGAAGTAATTAGATTCATTCTCTGTTCTTCACATATTTTGTCACCCTCATATCTGCAATGATGGTCATATCGCTTCAACTCCTTTTTCTTTTACTAGTCTCATACTCATTGCCACTTTATCTAGCCCGCTTTCTATTCTACTTCTTCCATTCGTCCATGTTTTTCTTTCTTTTTCTCGTATCTTTTAAAGTCGCTGTAGTAAAAAGCAAGCATTATTATTATTATTATTATTATTATTATTATTATTTTTATTATTATTATTATTATTATTATTATTATTATTATTATTATTATTATTATTATTATTATTATTATTATTATTGTGTTAGCACAATAGCATGCCATGAATACCACTAGTAGAAGGTTAGAGGTCAATTCTCATTGGCGCTACAGTCAGCTCGGCGATGCAGCGCGACGGAGCGATGCAGACTGTCGTACTGTTGGTTATTCTGTGACGTTGGTAGCTATTCTCATTTAACGCGACAGCGCGCGGTAGCAACGCGACCTACATGCTTTTGAAACCCATCCCCAGTTAACATTTGGTCGCCTTCGAGTAAAAAGTGATTGTTTAATGTCCAGTTTATCAAATACTGATGATGATTTATTTGCGTTAGTTATGTATCACGAATATACAAAAAGGAAAATATGCAAAAGGAAAAAGTTGCAAAGAAAATATTGGGTACACGACATATTTAGATCAAGATTGCAAGAACGAGAATTCCATACTCTCTTTAGAAGAATACAAGGGGATGAACGCCACTTTCTTGTTGACTTGGCTGCTTGCCCGCTTCTGGTTTTGGCGTTTTTTATGGCTCGCTAAAATTTCCCATTTAGTTTTACACCTTTCAGCTAAAATAAAAAATAACAATAAAACCTAAAAGCCTAATACTAATGAAAGGTAATTGTTCATTAATATTCGTTATTTTGATTACATGAATCTTTTTATAACTAGTAGGCACCCCAGATGCATTTGCTGCATATCTATATAGTTACTTTTTTCAGGTATCTGGCGACAGGTGCAGATTTTCTAACACTATCTTTTAATTTTTGATTGGGCCATTCTACTGTACCTACACGAAATAGTTCATTCGACAAGTAAACTTATTTGGGCAATTTTGACAAAAATTGTTATGCCGCAGCCAACATCTGAATCATTACAAAAATGAGCACATGATTTTGGAATTATTTGGAATTTTCCTAACTGTGTAGGAGCTATCGATGGAAAGCATTTGACTGTTCAAGCACCCAAAAACTCTGGATCTATATATTTTAATTATAAAAAGACGAATTCCATTGTTTTACTAGCTGTAGTAGACGCAAATTATAAATTTATTGCTGTCGATGTTGGATCCCATGGCAAAAATAGCGATGGTGGTATTTTTACTAATTCCACTATGGATGGAGTTGATTAATGAAAATTCAGGAACTTTACCCCACGTCATAATTGGAGACGAAGCATTTCCCTTAAGGATCTATCTGATGCGTGCCTATTCGGGACGAAACTTGCCAGAGGATAAGCGAACTTTTAATTATAGGCTTTCAAGAGCTCAGAGACTTAGTGAAAATGCCTTTGGTATCTTTTGCCAAAAATTTAGACTATTTTTCTGTAAGTCCAAGCAATGCAGATTCAATTATTCTAGCAGCCTTTTGCCTACATAATTTTCTCCGCAATGATAACATCTATTTGAGCACACTAGAGGGTGAAAAGAAGCAAAACGAAACTCCGATTTTGGTTGGATTGCCTTATGTTTCTGGAAGACTTTCTGCCGATGCAGTGAAAGTTCAGGACACTTTAAAAGGTTATTTTTGTTCACCAAGTGGTTCTGTTCCCTGGCAAACTGCCCGCATTAATGAAGGTATCCAACGGAACAAGGAACAACTGAGGCCACAACAAATAATTTTATATTATTTTAAATACGTATTTTATATGGGGTGTTTAATTAATTCTTATTAAGAAAACTTAAAATTGCCTATTACTTTTTTGGTTATTGTAATATCTACGTTTTTTCTAAAATATAGGTAGGTCGAACCAAATCTTTTCCATTATTTGAACAAATAAATAAGATTAAAAATAATAATACTTACGAGTTTCATTTAATTTTATGGCAATTTCTCTCCAGATATTGTCTTTCCTATTGCTGATTACTGTAGTTTTTGAATTGTAAATCATAAAGTTCTACATATTCAGCCACATGGGTGATCGGGTGATCAATTGATCTGCCTTTTCGCCATCCATAATACCACTCAATTTTTAACAAAACACTATATACCGTAGAAAATCAGATCGTATACTAAACGACACAGCGCGACAAACTAGAAAACAACGCACAAGAACAAATATCAGCGTTGCCGCACGACGAACCGACGCGTCGGAACGTGTCGTGCAGCGCAAGTGAGAACGTATTCATCTAAAACAATGAAATATTTATCTGGCGACAATTTGTAGCGTAGTGTCGCGTCGCGTGACCAGTGTGACCACCTCTCCGGTTTTCACCCGGAGTCTCCGGATTTTCATAGCGGTTCTCCGGTCTCCGGTTTTTCAGATAAATCTCCGGTTTACGTTCGTCGATAAAAACCATTCCAGTAATATTAGGTAATGGTTTGACCGCCTTAGCAACCTCGCTTTGCACTCGAGTCGCGGGCCGCGGAACTTAAATTAAATATGGTTAACAACGGATAACACCATATATCATTTAAACCTTTAAAAATGAAAGATGGAATATTATCTGGACCAACTGCCTTATTGGTCTTTAATGTTTTATCGCCTCCAAAATATCTCGTTCTTCCACTGAGTTTAAGAGAACGCAAGCAGAATTGACATTTTCTAAATGGAATTGTGCACAAAACTAAACTATATTTTCACCTGCCACAAATTTGCAGAATATTTGTCAAAAGATGCGCAAAAAAATTTACTGAAATGTTGTCGCACCAATAAAAAATATACTTTCAAATTTAAGTAGATATGTACGAGCGTACTTTTGTTTGAATGCCTAAAGACTTAGCTTCTTATGTTATTTTGTTAAGTTTTAGATATTCCAAAAATATTCATTCATTGGTTTGAATTTCACTGGGTTTGTTTAAAGCCTCAAGTACCACTCACTCATCTGCTGACCCTATAGCCATACTGACGAGCCGCTATACGGCGAAACGCGTCTATGGTGAAAAAGAACGGAAGGTACAAACTTTCTGATGCATTCCAAAAATAGGCTCTTTTATTAAAGAAAATAAACGATGTTTTTGATTAAAAAAATATTCATTACTTGTTGCGTTGTTTCGTATAGACATATTTTAATTAAGAGTTTCTTGTGAACTATATGTGAAAATGGTGAATGCGCTGCCAAACAATTTCTCCGGTTTTTATCAGGCTAAAAGGTGGTCACCCTGCGCGTGACTGACCGAGCTGACTGTAGCGTAAATAAGAATCGACCTATATTCTCCACCCCGCCATTTTCGGACTCAATACACTCTATAGGTCCATTGAATCCGCTCGCTCTAACGTAGAAACACTTACAAATATCAAACCAGTACCACAGCTTAATAACCAGTACTCTTAGCGCTACCTATAAACTAGGAAAACAAGCGCCATCTATTATTGGAAGCCCAAACAATTTTGTGGTGCCGACAAAAAAAGGGCTTCTTAATAAAAATGAACTACAATTCGCAGAATTTAGAAAAATAGCTAAATAATTTGAAAACCCCGTTCAAATATCTATTAAATTGCCTTGTTTTTCCCGTACAAGTTTTTTTATAAC
Source organism: Pissodes strobi (assembly GCA_016904865.1). NCBI lineage: Eukaryota > Metazoa > Arthropoda > Insecta > Coleoptera > Curculionidae > Pissodes > Pissodes strobi. Next base: position 24,133 of record JAEQML010054190.1, on the reverse strand, counting down.
TAAATCAGAAGTAGACCTTCCCAATTGCTTGACACTGAGCTTGTCCTCATAATTTAGAGTTCTGTTTTTTAAAATATATGCCACTGAATTCATTTAACAAATTAATTTGCCGTAAATTTCTATTAAACACTAAACACGGAATTACCTATTTAGTTCTTAGTTTATCATAGAACACAAAATACTCGATAAAACTAATGTGTATAGTGCACCAAGCGAGTGAACCTTAACAACTACTGAGGAGGGTAGAGGACTAGCACGTAAAAAATCTTGCCTACCCATAGGCGCACGAGGTTATTCTTACCATATTATTATTGATAATATTGATTAGTTTAAGACGTTAAAATTAATTACAGTTTTTTTTATATTACAGTCTTATAGTCCAAAATATGTCATATATTAATATCTCATTTTTATAATAAGGATAGTATTCTATGATATTATTTGTTGTATGTATTACATAAATATGTTGTAGTAATAAGTAGAGTTCGTTTCCCGAAGGTTTTGTATTTACGTCATTGATGACGTCGCTTAATTTGGAAAAAAAAAACGGTTTATCGTAGCTAATTCATATAAATTCTCTAGCATTCAATTTTTGTATTAAAAGTTAGGCAATACTGAAGCAAGTATGTTCCAAAACGCTCTTTATAGAACGTTCGGAATTGTTTTGTAATAAAAATTTTAATTTAGAGAGTTCAGTTAAGAGAGTTATCCGAAATATATAAAAATTAGTTAACCGCGTATAATAATCACCAAATGCAAGAAATTGCCCTAGAAGGGCAAACTTCCACTACGACTTTCCCAGGTGTAACGTGAAAATATTGAAATTGTAACGTGAAAATAATGAAATTTTAGTAACCGACACCGGGGGCCTGGCACAGTGTTTCCAAAAGTTGCACATTTTCTTATGGGGAATAACAGTGTTGTTTACTATTTAAGTATATTTAATATTCCACTTCACTACTAACAAAACTAACCCAAACTAACCCAAGGCATGCCGGAAATAAAAAATTTTTTTAATTTTTCAGTCGAAAATGCAAATATTTTTTAGTTTGTTTTTCCTCATTTGGGAATGTCTTGGGTTAGTTTGGGTTAGGTTTGTTTGGTTACGCCCCCAGAGCGAGCGGAGAGCCATGTATGAAGTGAAATATTTGACGAATATATACATACAAAGGAATAGTGTAATCGAATGAGTGTCTCTTTTATTCCGATGAATGAATGCAAATGCACATTGAACAATCATCCAAGCAGCCACGTTTACCATACGGCGGGCAATGATATCATTATGGCAGGATCGACCATCCCTTCATCTTCATTCAATAGGACTACTGGGGGTCTCGGTCAACAGCAATATGTCCTGGCATGACCACGTTGCTAACGTCGCAAAATCAGCCTCCCAGAAGCTTGGTACGCTATTTCGCAACAAAAAATGTATACACCGCAGCAGTTGCTCTTGCTTTACAAAGCGCAAATAAGATCGTGCTTAGAATATTGCTCAAACATCTGGGGTGCCACGCCAGAGCACACCCTAAAGCTTCTGGATTCCGTTCGGAAGAGAGTTGTGCGTCTCGTCGGTGACCCGGAGTTGACCCGGAATCTGGATAGTCTGAAACACCGCAAGCGTGTGACCGAGAAATCCCTGTTTTACAGATACTTTTACGGCAGATGTTCCCAGGATTTGGCCCGCCTTATCCCGCCCCTGACAACGCCTGTCAGACAGTCACGATAGATGGCAAGAGCGCACCGGTTCGTCGTACAACTGGAAACACCTAGAACATCGCTTTACAAGAACTCCTTTGTCTGTCGCACTGCATCACTGTGGAACTCACTCCCAGGACGCATATTCCGATGTAACAAGCAAGATGTCCATTCGACTATGCCGAACGTTTCTTCATATGTGACATGCACGATAGCATTTAGTCGGATGTCGTGACTGTTACATAGAATCAAGAAATAAGTCTTCCATTATTTAAACACTTCATGCATGGCCCTCCGCTCGCTTCGCTCTCTATACGGGGGTTCAACAAATAGAAACTAACCAGATGCTAACCAAAACTAACCCAAAATTTTTATTATATCTTTTTTATTTTGGGTTAGTTTTGGTTAGCACTTGGTTAGTTTCTGTTTGTTGAGCTCCCGTAGCGAGCGAAGCGAGCGGAGGGCCATGCATGAAGTGTTAAAATAATTGAAGACTTATTTGTTGATTCTATGTAACAGTCACGACATCTGACTAAATGCTATCGTGCACGTCACATATGAAGAAATGATCGGCATTGCCGAATGGACATCTTGCCTGTTACATGCGAATATGCTCCCAGGACATCTGTTCCCCAAACTTACTATTCAAGAACCATGTCAATCAACATCTTCGCACACACACCGCTCGTCGAGCAATATAGGATGTGCTACTGCCATAAGAAAATCATTCACCTAAATAAAAAAAGAGTAGAGACACTTATAGCACAGCTTATTCACTACTAGCGAGTCAACTCTATCGAAATCGGAAAGTTGCAGTGTCGGGCACTGCGCCCTGAGCGGTTCAGTTCCACAGTTGAATTTAAAATGAATTTTCGCTTCAAAATACATGACAAATTCGTCCGAAGCCTCGGCTATCGCCCTGAGAGGTTCGGAAATTTCGGATTTTTATACAATTGTGCGTTTTAAAATAGTTTTTAAACGGATTTTAGACGATAAAATAGTTATTTATACAACAAGTGTGTAAAGTGAACCTTTTTTTATGAATGGGAATATTGATAAAAAAATTTAATTGAAATTGAATAAAAAAAGGGTACTTTACACATGAGTAGCATACAAAATTTTTTCTACTACCGGAAAATATATGAAAAAACAAAAATATTATTAAATTACTTTACGCACTAGTGCGTAAAATAAATTATTTTACACACTAGTGCGTAAAATATATTATTTTATGCATTGCCCTAAATGTCAAAAAAAATATGTCAGATTTACTTTACGCACTAGTGCGTAAAATAACTTATTTTACGCACTGCACATTAAAAAAGCCTATTTTACGAATCTTAGAGAGTGCGTAAAGTGAGTACTTTACGCACGGTAGTAGAAAAAGCATATTTTAAATTAAACGAACTGTCAAAAGTATTATTCAGATGCCCAGGCGTTTAAAACAATATTAAGTCATGACCCTCTTCTAAAATTTGCATAACTTGGTTATTGACTTCGTCTCCTTGTATCGCCCTCCCAATGTCAACGTAACCTGTAATGAATATTTGGAAATATTTAATAGGGTATCTCAAAGCTGTGTTATTGGGGGTGATTTTAACGGGCACCACAGCCTATGGGGCTCCACATATAATAGTTTAGCTGGCATAAAATTATTAGAGGCCATTGACCAATCACCGAACCTCATTGTACGAAATGATGGCACAGCTACCAGACACTGTTTTAATGGTGCATCTGCACTCGATATTACAATAATATCATCAAACTTGCTAAATAAATCGCAATGGGATGTTCTTGAAGACACTTACGGTTCTGATCATCTTCCTGTTATGATTGAAATTAACAAAGATACCCATAATTATGAAAATTCTGATATTTATAAGTGGTCTCTTAAAAATCCTAACTGGAACCTATATGAAACTGTAATTGATAATAAGCTAGCCCATATAAATATTGATAACAATGCTAATTTTTTAATGGAAAAAGTTATAGATGCAATTACTGAGACAGCTGATTTGATATTTAAAAAAATTAACATTTCCTCTAACAAGAGGCATTCTCCTCCATGGTGGGACGCTGAATCCTCACAAATAGCTTCAGAACGTTCTAAAGCCTTTAAAAACTATAGAAAACATATCAATTTAAACAATTTTCTAAAATATAAAAATATTACTGCGCAGTCAAAATGCCTTTTTAAACAAAAAGCCAGAAATAGCTGGTCAAAGTTTTGTCAAAGTTTAAGTTCCCAAACCAATCCTTCATTAATATGGAAGAGAGTAAATTCCATAAGTAAAGGTTTGTCCATCAACTTAACCAATAATTTAACTGAAGAAGGAGCTGAAATTTTTTAAAAAAAATTAACGCCAGATTCTATGCCAAATCACTTTGAGGGACATCAAATTCTAAACAACCATCCTTTAAGCGAGAGCATATCAGTCACTGAATTTAACATTAATATTAAATCAAGTAAAGATACATCACCAGGCCTCGATGGTATAACGTATGCTATGATACAAAACCTACCTGTTAATGCAAAAAAAAATACTCTGTTTGGCGTTCACCAAAATTCTCAGAAATGGTCACGAATGTACGGCTTTCAAAAAAGTCATTGTTATACCTATTAACAAACACGGTAAACCTAACGAATTCAGACCAATCTCTTTGATGTCATGCATTTTCAAAACATTTGAAAGAATTATCAAGACCCGTCTTGAATGGTGGTCGGAAAATTCTGGTGTACTACCTAGAGGTCAATTGGGTTTTCGAAGAGGTAATGGTGTAACTGACTGCATTGCTCATCTAACATTGGATATCCAAAATTGCTATGCGAATAACGAGTATTTGTCTGCTCTGTTTCTGGATATCTCCAGTGCGTATGACAACGTTGACACTTCTATTCTCATTAATAAAATGATAGCACTTAATATCCCTAGATTTTTCGCCGTTAATGTTCTTAAAACTTTTAGTAATAGAGTGGTGTTTATTCGTCTAAACAATAAACTAATTGGACCTAGAGTTGCAAACATGGGACTTCCTCAGGGCTCTGTTTTGAGTCCATTTCTCTTTAACCTTTATACCGCCGATTTCTTTACATTGTTTCCCGAAGTCAGTATCCTTCAATACGCAGATGATTTTTGCCTGTACACTACAAAAAAGAAACTTGAAAAATGTATACAAACTCTTAGCCTTATTATGGACCGGTGTCAAGCGTATTTCTTTGACAGTGGCTTAGAACTGTCCGCATCAAAATCTGCAGTCACAGTCTTCACTAGGCACAGACTCGCATATCGGGAAACCATACAATTAGGGAATGTGGAAATCGCTTGGAAAAATAGTTTTAGGTATTTAGGTGTGGTACTGGATCAAAAACTGACATGGGAAGATCATATAAATAGTATTATTGGCAAGGTTGAAAAAAGCCTTAACCTTTTGAAGGTCGTCACCAGACGGTATTGGGGAGCCGACCCCAAGGTATCGTTAATGTTTTATAGAGCATATGTTAGAGCCCTCATCGACTTTGGATCAATTTTTTATGGATCAGCCACTAAATCTAGGCTTTTAAAAATCGATCGTCTACAGTACAAGGCTCTACGAATTATTACTGGGGCCCTTTCCTCTACCCCAACAAATGCACTTTTAGCAGAGTCTGGTGAACTACCTCTATCTCTGAGAAGACTTCATCTTGCTGAGACATTCATTGTTAAAAACATCTTTGTACAAAACGATTTTTTAATTGACAAAATCTACCAGGTATCACTAGACAATCTAACAAATAGTTACTGGATGCACAAAAGCTCACCACCTCTAGCTGATGCTCTCATTGAGACTACTAAATTTCGAGAAGAAGTTGTTAAGTACCCCAAGCTCCCCTTTTTTACTGGCAAATTTAACAGTATCTTGTTTAACACAGACACGTTCTTTCCTCAGTATACAGAAAGCCATGAAATGAATAACAATATAATCAGTAATATCACAAACAAGATACAAGACGCCATCTCTGTATACACGGATGGATCAAAGACACCAGAAGGAGTTGGTTGTGCATTTTATATTAAAGACAATAATTATGGAGAATCCTTTAGAGTAAATTCCAATTCCTCCATTTTCAGTGCGGAGGCTTATGCGATTATACAGGCACTTGATTACATAATTCTGAATAAAACTTCTTCGCACTTTCTGATATTCACCGATTCCATGTCCTGTATTCAGGCAATGAATAACAAAACTAAAAACCTTTATAAAAATCCTCTAATTTTTGACATCTTTCAAAAACTAGTATTACTGGCACATTATAATATTAAAGTATCCTTCATTTGGGTCAAAGGGCACGCCGGTATCCTAGGAAATAATATAGTGGACAACCTTGCTAAGGAAGCCATTAGCAAAGACATTACAATATTTGGTCTACAATATTATGATGCTATTTCACAGTTGAAAAATGAAGCCAAGAATAAATGGAAAGTTAAATATGCAGAGTATGCTGTCAATAATCCGAACTTCTATACCAGAACCAATAGACATCTCGTTTCTAATCCCAGTCTACAAGAAACCAATTTAAATCGATGTCACTACACTACATTTATAAGACTAATCTTCGGACATGGCAATGTTAGATATCTATTAAACAAAATGAATTTGGTTGACAGTCCTTTGTGCGTCTGTGACAACTCAAGTGTAGACGATCTAAATCATTGGCTTTTTAGTTGCCTATTTAATCAGCGTGCATCCTGTTTTTTGCTGGAAAAACTTGCTGAATTAAATAAGCTACCCATCAACGCATGCAACCTGATGACTTTGTCTAAGCAAGACAAAATAATTCACAACTTATTGGTTAGGTTTGTGAGAATCGTGGAGCGAAAGCTTTAGAGAACTGAGTAGCTTTTGTCTTACCCTATGTTCCCTGTCCCATTTTACCGATTGGTCCATCTCTTTGTTTGTTATTTATAAAGTCGCCTAGATGGACCCCTATGGCGTGAAGCGTGTGTCCCAGTTCTATCCTATAATTTTGTCTCTTCTCAATTTTTATTTTGGTGTTATATTTGGTATGAATGATGGAATGTTTCATTTGAGTTTTAAATTTAAGTTATTGTAGTGGCTAAATGCACTCGATGCAAAGCCATAAACTAGACAAAAAAAAGACTTTCCCAAATCAAAGAATGCCGTCGCAAGATGACTAGCTGGTAGTGAATTAGCCATTAGCACCATTTTTCTAATGAATTTTGCTAACGAAACTACAGTAAACGTCTGGCAACAGTGTGCCTTCTTAAAAATCTTTGTTTTGGCTATTGTGACAGTTGACAGTAAAAAGGAGGATGGATATTTACAAGTAAAATTTAATTTTGTTTAATGGGGCTATGGCGAGTCGCTTTAAATTAGGACCGGAACAAAACGGAGGTCTCTCGTTCGACGCAAATGTATCCTAGTTAATATTTTCACCCGACAATTGATTTTCAGATGTGTTTTGTCTATATATCTAGGGCTTTTGTGAAGTGGTGCTGAAAATTTGTGTCAAAACTCGAACTTTAAGGGCATTTTTTCGGTTCAAATGTAGCGGATCTTCCGACTTTTTTGGCTTAAAGTACTATATAGGACACCCACCCCTTTCTAGTGAAAAAAGAGAATTTGCAAAATCGACAAAACCTAGATGTCACCAGACCCGACAAACCAAATAATATAAATAACCACACAGTTCGGCATCGGCAATTTCCACGCCAATGGCTAAAGCAACTCGCTGCGGAAATTTTAAAATATGTAAAAAAAATTAGGTGTTGGTCTAGGGTCAAAGTGTATTAAATATATCCTGCGACCAATCACGAAACTGCCTCCCCGCTAAAAATCAAGTAAACGTCGCACTGTTGCCTATTGACGCGTATTTTAAATAGCTTGAAGGCGAATAAAATATAAACATTATAAATATTATAGTATACTTATTCTGTATTCCGTATTTCCCTGTGTAAATAAAATAGCAAATAATAGAAGACACTAGTATTAAGGAAAATAACAAAATTAAGTATTCAAGTAGGAAATATAAATATGTAAATTCACTATAGGAAACTAGACAGAAAATAAATTAGGATTATTGGGAAAAAATGTGGCAGCATCTAAATATGCGAGGACATTTTTTCCCCGCATTCTTTCTGTCCAGGTTCTTTCATTTGGCAAACAGTAACTGATTCTAATTAAATGAAACGCGCCAGTATCGTCACTATATTATTTCTTTAATCGCAAAATTTTAATCAAAACCAGAAAAGCGTTGAAAATCACAGATCAAAGGCATTCTCTGGGATACCGACACGTGGACACCCTAAGAATGTGCGCCAATCGGTCTTTCCATGCGGCACTGAAAACAGTCGTTGCCATAGGAACAGCGTAAACAAAATAGAATACAACGTGGTCTATGACGATCTGTGACATAAAGTCGGGACGCGTGAACGTGTGCGTATGTTAGTAAATTGCTCTAGTACATTAGTAGATAATTAGGTAATGGTAATGCTAAATATTATGCTGAAAAATTTACAAATAATTATTAATATTATTATTGGCATAATAGGTGTCCAATAAGTATATTATTTTATGGCTTTTTATGGAATTTTTGGGGGGCACGTGCTTCTGTGCCCCACGGTGGCCGCCACTGTGCACGATAAGAACGCGTTGTTGAATGGAGAGGTAAAAAACGCCAAAAATGTCTTATTTTTGTTCCACTGCGTATTATATTACCTTCAAATTATAGAAGTCATGTATTTGTTAGCTATTACTGGTTGATACCCAGTGATTTACAATAATTAGCGTGAGCTTATGTATGACACGCCTCTCGGGTACCATTCGCATGCTTCTGTTTATGTAGGTTGATCATAACTGCACAGATGGCGCCAAACCCTAAAAACCTTCATACTACTTGGTAGCATAATATATTTAAGGAAGAATAGACGTCAACCTTGACACACGAGACAAGATTCCTCACGTCAATGTTGAAATGTCAAATGTCCCAGAAGTTGGAAGTCTTCCAATAGAAAAGCTGCATCGACTCATCGATAATTAAATGGATTGATGGGATTATGATTGAGTCACAAGAGTCTGGATACACCAGAATGGATTTCTTTATTCATTGACATATTGCCAGATTGCGGCACTTCACGCATTTATATCATATGATTCCTATGAGCGTTGACTATTATTTCACTTCACGCAATATTACAATGATACAAAACTAACCCAAATTAACTCAAATTTAAAAAAGGAATAAACATAACCACAAGAACAGCCATATAACCAGCCATCTAACCATCAGCCCAACAGGCTTTGGAAGCAATTGACCAAAAATTAGATGCCTTATGTGCCAGACGCTTTACACGCAATACGCATGCCTATGCGTGAAGTGCCGCAATAATCTGGCAATATGTCAATGAATAATAACATCCATTTCGGTGCACAAGACGCTTATATTTAGTCACATAGGTTGAGAAAAGTAGGGCACGTAAAATGACTGGCTGAAGCGTAGAGGAATATAAACTTTTATTTAAAATTCCTCTATGGGCTGAAGGAAGAATTAGTTACTACAAAAATACCTCTTGGAAGCCTTCCATTCAGATACAGAAGTAATATAGTAGCCACTTAGACACATTATGCTTCAGACTTATGAAGGCAAATTACCAGGTCAGCCAAAAGCCCATCCGGTGTTGTAAATAAGTAACAACTTGAGAAATTTTGATGAAATGGCTATCAGACCCTGGCATGTCAACAGTCCTAATATTTGGGGTTTCTACCAGTTCTTCGGAGTAGAGCTTGTTAGATGGATCTTTAAAATCAATAAGCAATGATAAATTTCAAAATTCATAATATCAACATTATGTTAAGCAGCCTTTGTTTGTTTCATTTCTGAGCTCCATTGAGAATTTATATAGGTACGTCGCCATTCATATATTTAACAGCATGCAAAAATATCGAATTGAATATTAAAGGTGTCAATGAGAATTGGATATTTACAGGTTTTGACATAAGTGAAACATTGATTAATTTAACAGGTTCCTGAATGACGAAGTAATAGAAACAGAACATACCGAATCCTAGACATTTGTGTTGAAACATAACTACGAATTATCGTTAGACAGAATTTATGAAGCGATAAAAAGTGTTTATGCAATAACTGTCAATCCGATCTCACTTAACGACAAAAAAATTATATAAATTTAACAATAAATAAAGTTATTTAATGTTGACAGAGCTTGCATAATTCGAATTTCACCCAGTCAAGGAATATTTCTTTTTTTATGTATCTTCGTTAACGATCGTCAATCCTTGTAGAAATGTGCTCATGAAGATATTGAAATTGAGTGGACACAAAACTTGGGAATACTGTAAATCAATCCTTAAGACTTCAGGCACAAGATAAACGTGAAATTATTTAATCATTAAATTTTAATGGATTGCGCAAGCAGTTATTTATATCCCAAAATAAACTGGAAAAACGTATTTATTTAGCTAGTACATCTGTATAAGCGATCAGATAATTTATATCAAATTAATTCCTCGATAATACATTGACTTCAGGCCCACTACTAAATAATGATTTTCTTTATTAATTTATATGTACTAATTTCGTGTAGGGCAACAAGGACTAGGATAGGAATCTTGAATTATGTTAACTCATTTTCTTAGTAATAAGTTATGAGGAACTGGGTTTAAGTAAATTATTATGATGTTATGAAGTTGCTCGCAGCTTTAAGTTATTTTCAAAATACCACCCATTCATCTGTACAGGAGTCTTGAAAGGCAACTGTGGCTCAATTATTGTTGTTACACTGCATCCGATACTATTAGTTTTAATGAAAGCCAAAGTCAAAGCATTTATTGGGATTTCAACTACGAAATGATCATCATGTTTATCACATTCTTTTGGGAGATCAGTCCTGTCAATTGTTTACCTTTAGTCAATCGTTTCAACTCAATATTCAATGGTAATTCTGTTGACATGGAAAGCCTGAACTCAAGTTCAAATTGGAGCTTGCTGAAGATTGTCCTCTCAAAAACCTTGAAAATACTGTCTGTTGTTTGGGTGTCACCCTTCTTATAATTAGAAAGCAGCTAGACTTTTTTAAGCGTTGAAGGAAGCGCACCGGAAAATATCCGTTAATGGTATTAAACAATGGCTGATATATTTTAAAATTTTAACTATTACTTCGTCAATATCAGCTAAAAATTTGGTTGGGAACCACTACTATGGCAGGATTCATAAGTATGTGGTCTACCATTAAGTTGTTCATAACCGAAGTCCAACTACGCGCTAGTATCTTGGCGATATTAGTTTGAATCTCGGCTTTTCTCTTATTTACCCACTAAACATGCCAAACCGCCCTTAAAAGTTCAGCTTTTAAATCACTATAAATCACTATTTATTAGTCTGATGGTGCTTTGGCTAGCAAAGCTTGACGCACAAGTGTTGGCAGCAAAATCAGACCGCTGGAAGTTGTTTTACCAAAAAATTGGGAATAAACTTTTGCCCTTGGAATTTCTAGTCGGTAACAAAGGCAGTAAGTAATAACTTTACAAAAACGTCTTACGCCTTTGACAGACAAACGCGGCGTCATGTCACGGCAGCTACAGCTAAGCAAAAGACAAACATGCTTGCTGAAATGTTTTCATCACACTCTACCTTAAAGGTTCCCTATGGCAAGGCTATCCGCACCATAGCCAACATCAGCACTACCTTGACAGAAGTTAAGTTGTGACATTGGTAAAATCCTCAAAAAGCTAGATAGGCATAAAATATCAGGGCCGAATGGATACCTGCCATCATATTAAAGAACTGCGACAACGAACTAACGCCCATTTTTTCCAGACTTTTACTCATCTTCTTGAAAAGTCGCTCGAGTAAAACCTGTTCCAAAAAGGCAAGAAAACCACGTTCTCCAACTACCACCCAATTGCCTTGCTTTAATAAACTCCAAAGTCATGGAACTACAGCAAAAAGCAACTAGTCAAGTACCTCGACACCAACAGCATAATTAGCGATAACCAATACGGCTTCCGCAAACATAGATGATATGAAGTAAGACAATTGAGAACTACGGAGAGTCTGGAGCGATTGCGTCGGATATTTCGAAGGCATTTGAGAGAGTTTGATATGACGGATTGTTCAACAAACTGCCGTCTCTCGGACTGCCAGCGTCTCTGTGCAGCTGGTTTGCCAGTGTCATTAAGAACCGATCTCTGCACGTTGCAGTTGACGCATCTCAGACTCATTCACCATTAACGAGGAAGTGCCTTAGGGCGCAATACTTTCACCAACTCTGCTCTTCATCTATATTAATGACCTGCTGACCGAAACCAATAGTCCTGTTTACAGTTTTGCAGATAACAGTACCATTATCTCTCAATTTAGATCAGAAAAACCTTTACCAGCGACTGAGACTTACTTATCAGGAGCAGCTTACAACAATTAATCAAGATCTGAAGAAAGTTCGAACCCGGGGCGACAGAAATGTGGTCCAATTCAATGCAGCAAAAACGCAAGCAGCCACGTTTGCCATGAAAACCAATACGGCGAGCCCTGACATCATTATGGCAGGATTGACCATTCGTTCATCCTCATCAATAGGACTACTGGGTGTGTCGGTCAATAGCAATATGTCCTGGCATGATCACGTTGCTAACATCACAGAAGTTTGGTGCGCTATTTCGCAACAAAAAACTGTATACACCGCGGCTGCTGCTCTTGCTTTACAAAGCGCAAATAAGACCGTGCTTAGAATATTACTCACACATCTGGGTTGCCACACCTAAGCACACCCTAAAGCTGCTGCATTCCATTCAGAAGAAAGCGTGCGTCTCGTCGGTGACCCGGAGTTGACCCGGGATCTGGACAGTCTGGGACGCTGCAGACATGTGGCCGAGATATTCTTGTTTTGGAGATATTTTCACGGCAAATGTTCCCAGGATTTGGCCCGCATCATCCCGCCCTCAGCAACACCTGTCAGACAGTCGCGACAGACGGCAAGAGTGCACCAGTTCGTTGTAGTAACTGTACGCACCTACGAAGCCGGTTTACAAGGAAGGACTCCTTTGTCTGGCGCGCTGCATTTCTGTGGAACTATCTCCCAGGACATCTGTTCCCCCCTAATTAAAACCTACAACTCTTCAAGAACCGTGTCAATAAACATCTTCCCACACACACCGCTCATCGAGTGCCATAAAATTTCCAGAATTTCCCTTTGGTGTGTGAGTGTGTGTGCCACTGCCATAAAAAAACCTCATAATATCATAGCATAAGCATATTTATTATTTCAAAATTTACACATTAATGAATCACTAATCCTAGGTTAAGTATGCCAGAGTAGCTACTAGCTAAACAATTTAAACTGTTGTTTTGCCTGGCGCTGTTGCTGCAGCACCGTGGCCAACAGTTTGGCACCCGTAGGGGGTTGATCTTATTACCTACTTAAATCTAGGGTTCGTGGTACTGCTGTCTGTTCGAACATTACTTGGGTAGCCCCGTCAATGTCGTTACCACTTGAGAATTAGCGAAAGCTAGGATAGAAGTTGTGTTGCATTATTTAGTTATTTATGTTAGTACCCGGTGGAAATGCAGGGGAAAAAATAAAGAAAAACCCTGCTTAAATGCTCTATAAGAGCAGGAGTTCATAAGTTAAAATGACAACACACTGTACAGCAATAATTAGAGCTAACACATACTATTTACAAGAGAAGACTTAATGAATTAAGTCTATTCCAGTGTGGATGCAATGATATCAAGGCTCACAGTTCGAGCCCTCGCGGTATCGACTGCAGAGACATGGATGCTTCGGTAGGTAGAAATCAAGTGAGCTAAATGTGGCGGTATTTGCGCATTTATAGGTCGGGAAAGTCGTTAAGCAAGCCACGCCCCCATGTTCGGACACGGCTAGCTGGCTGGTAAGCGGCGGCTTACCCGCGGTTTCCCGCTGGTCGGCTTCTGCGCTCCTGTTATTACGAACTTTTTAAAATTATGCGATTTTACTTTTAGAAGTTGTTGGAAGGGTCATTTTAGGGTGGTTTATTGTAGTGACTCTATTCCTGAGGGGAATAGAGTCATGGCGGCATAAGTTGCTTGTAGAACAGCGTGATTTCCCGATATATGGTGCCGTGCGGCGTGCGGCGTTCGGGGTTGTATCGAACATCGGCGATGTGTGCTGTCAGAGTCGATCCCCGGATCTCCCTTTCGAAAAACCTACATGCATGGTTATCGATGTATTCATCGACTGTTTCGATTCTAGCCCATGCATGCAGGTCTTCCGTTCTGGCTCGATCCCTTAGGGTAAGAGAAAAAGCTGCCCTTAGGTAGCTGTTTTGGAGAACCTGCAGCTTCTTTTTGTGACACTTTGCCGCCGAACACCACACTGGGGCACCATACATCAGGGCTGGTCTTATGACTGAGCGATATAATACAAGTTTATTCGCAGGACTTAAGTAGGATCTTCCTGCTATCAGGAGTCCTAGTCCCTTCTTTATCCCTTCATTCTTTCCAACGATTGCCTCGATGTGCTTACTAAAATTCAGCTTACTATCGAGGGTTAGGCCAAGATACTTTACCCTGTTTTTAGGGTAGATGGCTGTGTTGCCTATTAAAAGGGGGGTAATAGCGATGTCTTTTCTTTTTCGGGAGATTATGATTAATTCCGTTTTTGAAGGGTTGAGATTAATCTTCCACCTTTCATAGAATGGAATCAAGATATCCATGTGCTCACTTATTCTTGATTTCGCTACCTCAGCTATAGGATTTCGGGAATATATCGCTGTGTCGTCAGCGAACAGGGCTTTACAGGTATTAGGATGAGACGGGATGTCTGCTATAAAAAGACTGAATAGTAGCGGCGACCATACGGTACCCTGCGGCACTCCTGCTGACAGAGTTCTGTTTCTGGAGGTTTGTTTGCCTATCCTGGTGGAGAATGTGCGTCCGGCAAGATATGACTCGATGAGTGCTACTACGTACAGCGGCATGCTGTGAATTACCAGCAGTTTATACAGCAACCCATCGTGTCATACCCTGTCAAACGCTTTCTCAATGTCCAGCAAAAGTAGGGCAGTGGACTGACCATTGTTAAATCCCTCATAAACGTCAGTGGCTAGCTTCGCTGCCAGCATGACAGTGCCATGCTGGCCTCGAAAGCCGAATTGTTCGGGGGGCAAGATATTAAGCTGATCAACAACCCTGTTTATCCTCGGTAAAACAAGCCTTTCGGCAACCTTCCCGAGGGTGTTGAGCAGGGAGATTGGCCTATATGATGAGGTTAAGGACGGGTCTTTGCCCGGTTTAGGGAAGTGTATGATGCACGCTACTTTCCAAGGTTTGGGAAAGTGTTGCAGTCGTATGACCGCGTTAATAATATGCATGTAATGGATCAGTGTTTTCTTAGGAAAATTTTTAAGGATAATGTTCGGAATATTATCCGGGCCGGGCGCTTTGTTTCTCGGAAGATGACAGAGTGCTTTGCGGAGCTCCGCCGGTGTGATTCTCCATTTATCAAGAACTGACGGAGGGATGGGGTACTTATGCTGCCTAAACACATTCACAGTGTGACTGTAATGTGCTTGATCCGGTAAGGTGTCGGGTGCCTCGCTATAGACGCCCTCCAAGTAGTCCGAGAAGGCCTCGGCTTTCCCTATGTCATTCATAACGTCATGACCCCTGTGTTTTATGACAGGGATTTGCGTATAGCCTCCTCGAACTCGTTTGGCTAACTTTCACAGCGAGCCATCTTCCCTACTCACGGTGTTGATATACGTGAGCCACGTTTGGTCGCGATGCTCCCGGATTTTTACCCGAATTTCCTCCGTCAGTGCATTAATATGAGCGGATCCCATTTGTGTCCGGTTTCTCTGCCATCTACGTCGAAAGCGGTTTCTGTATGTGATAAGCTGGCCATACACCATGCAGTTTACCGGAAGGTGGGCCTTTCGATTTGCAAACCGGAAGGCAAACTGTATCGTTAGTGGTCATATTGGCCGGAAGGCCGGGCCTGAACTCTCAGCCTCCCAAAAAACAGTCAGGGCTTGATTATTTACCTTCCGGCTAGGTTTTTTGCTTGCACGTCGGAACGTGTATTGTGGCGATGTGGGTACAGGCCGAGAGTTATCAGGTTCCAGTCGTAATTCGTTTATTAGGTGCATATGCGAATTCACTTGTCGATTTATTAACCTCTGTTTTACCCATTTCGAAAGTTTTCGCTTTATTTTTTTGCTGTTTTTTAGACACTAAACCAATTCCTATTGACATAAGATCATTTTCCGAGATCTTGTCTACAACTTTTCGCTTCGCACCACACTAAAAACTGAACAAAACCCTCCGAATAAAACGTAACGTGTATGCCTTAGCCGAGAATACAGGCTTGCTTCGGGTTTGCGAATCGAAAGTCCTGCCTTCCGGTAAACTGCATCGTGTATGGCGGCCTATAAGATCAAGGATTGGTTCGGGAAGGGTTTCTGTCCTAGGGCGTATTGCCACCCTAGGGCACATAGCATCGCGGATGCGCTGGATATTTGATGTTAGAGTTGCGACCTCTCTCTCAAGATCCTGGACAGTGACTATTTGCTCAGGGATGATAGTTAGTTCTCTAAGCCTAGCTCGGAACTCTCGCCAATCAATATTCTTGTACGAAACGACGGTGTCGTTTGGCAATACAGGGACCCTGCAGTACAATCCAATCTTGATTGGCAAATGATCCGAGTTTAAGGCATTGATTTCCTGAAGTTGCGTTGTTCTGATCGCTCCCCGGGAAATAGCAATATCCAGGAACGAGTCACTACGTAGATAGGTAGGATTTGGACTTCTATGACAGGACATCTCCAGATTGTTCTCGATTATCCTCTTAAATAATCTACCCCTGCTGTTAGTTCACGATTCAAGTCCCCTATCAGCAGGGATACTCGGTTTTGCGGTAACAAGGCAAAGAGATCTAGCGCTGTCAGGCGGAGACCCGGGGGCGCGTACCCGCCACAAATACGCAGGCCGCTCTCCATCTCGATGCAGACGTGTTCTATTTGAGTTCTAAGGTTTGGGCACCGTTTATAGCAGAGCGACCTATGTACGAGACAGGCCACGCCTCCCCCGCGCTCGACGTTATAGTTCCTAACTTTAAACGAAAAGTTAGGATCCAAACGCGTTTCAACGAGGAAAACAATCTGAAAATTGGTTGTATGCATAAAATTGCGAAACTCGCCCAGTTTTGACCTGATACCATTGCAGTTCCAACTTGCGATGTGTAGCATTTACATATCGAATCGGTTATACTCGTGAGAAAAGAATCGTATCGAGGCTTGGATTATCGAGGCCTTATACCCCCGACACGATTCGAGCATGTTTGCAAAGTAGTCTAGAGCTGGACGAAAGGTCTGTTTAGGTTGTTTTGTCGTAGTTTGTATGAGGTTCAGTTTGTAGATATAAACTGGGCAGGACTCGTCGATCGAGCGGTGCGGCCCGCCGCAGTTTACACATTTAACAGTGTCCTGATTGCACTGCACGATCTCATGTGCTCCGGCACATTTACTGCAGGCCGCTCTTCTATTACAGAATGTCCGGGCATGGCCAAATTGTTGGCAATTCTTGCATTGCAACACGGGCTTCGAAGAGCGCCTTGCTTCCCAATGAACCCTAACAGACATGAGAGTTTTAACATCCTGGTTAAGTTTTCTTATGGTAAAGTTAGTGTCTAGAATGACGAGGTACATGGGTACCCTCGTCTTTTTCATCTCGAATACGCTTTTTGTCGAGATGTTGTATTCGTCGCTTAGCGATTCTACTATTTCTTGCGGCTTGATGTCGCCATCAAGACCGCGAAGAACGAATGCTCGTGTGTTGTCTTTATTTTCAGCGTACGTATGGTATTCTGCACGTTCGGTGTCGAGGGCTCGTTTTAAATTGTGTAAGTCGTTCGCTATAGAGCAGTATACAATCACAGAGTTTTTAGTGTATTTTAACTCGTACTTACTTATTCTTAGTGCTTTTAGATCCTCTCGCAATTGCCTGTGGTCAGAAGGCCTTCCCTTGATGACCACAGGGGGTAGTGGTTGAAGTTTGGGTTTGGGGGTTGGTTTGTCTGACTTTTTCGTGGCTGGCTTTCGTCTATTAGTATTAGTCGTAGGAGTGGACGCGACACTCACGGTGTCCTCGTCCTCGGTTTCTATGTCTGTTAGGGGCTGAAATTGATTGGCTGTTGGTAAGGGTGGTAGTCCCATGTCCTGGTTAACGATCCTGAAATTCCGTTTAAACGGTATCTGTTTAAACGGAGTTTTGAAAGCGTCAGACTCTGTTGCCTGTATCAGGGTACCAGAAGTGGGCGGAGGCCGAGGAGGAGCTATCTTCCGGTCCGCTTGACGCTTTTTCAGTTGACGCCTCTTTAGGTGCAGAAGAAACGTCCATTTTTTGCAAAGGTTTCTTGTCTGGTGGATTGACCTTTGGCTTTTTGAAGGTCGCGATAGATTCGATGTTTGAAGGGCTAGCCTTCTTTTTCCCTGTGTCGATTTTCGACGTTACCTGGCGTTTGATACCTTGGGGATGGGTGTCTCGATGATGAAGTCGGACTCTTGTAAGTAGGGCATTTGCCTCGTAGACACTAAGTTTGGAAAATTCTCGGAATTTCTCACTGTTCAGTCGGCACTGAACGCAGACTTCTGCATAATTTAGGGAACGGTTAGTGAGTTTCCGTAAGGTGGTGTCTGAAACTTTCCTGTGGGAGTTTGACTCCATCGAGATGTTGGACAGGGTGTCCTCATCTTCAGTACGGTCGCCCATAAGGGCAGTTCCCGGGGTTACGTCCCCGGGGACTAGAAAATAAAAATTAAAAGCAATCGAGCAGTAAAGCAAGCCTAATACCGTTAAGAATAAACGATCGGAATGTGCGAATAAACACTTTTTATCGGATATTTTTTGCTCGCGTCTGTACCGGCCGGCAGTCAGATGTGAACTCCTCTTAATATCGCACCTGCATGTCTTACAATAGAGTTTTCCTTGTTGATGGAATACTTACTTCCGAATGAAAGAACAGAATTCATTACTTTCCACAAGAAGGATCGTAATTTTAACTTAATTATATACTAGCGTGTTAAAGTTTGGTTTCTTAGCCTGTTTATGTTCATCACCTCCTGGTAGCCTTGAGTTCTTTTGAATACTTTTGTTAGTTTTTACGCCACATCTTCGTAAAGTTATGGCCATCACAAATAATCAGATATGCTAATATCCATACCTTCATTGTTCAGGTAATCGCTTCTACCATTTGGCAACGTTGCATTGTGATTTTTGTCTTGAGCACTATACTTTAGATGTTTGCATGGATTACAACCAACCAGCTGCTTAGTTTGGTAAGTCTCAAGTTAACGAATTAATTTTCACCCTTTTAGCTGTTTTTAAACAAACCCACAGTTTTTCTGCCGTAATTAAGTATGTGTCCACATTTGTTTGGTAGTTTTGAGCAGATTAGCTGTTTTGGCAACGACTGCCGTTAGATCTTTTGCGACAAATTGCATTTTAAAGTCCTGCACTAAACACGCAAGCCAAATAATTTACCACATTTCGCACATTTTCTACTGTTTGCAAAATCATGGCTTCATTATTCCTGCAGGTAAAATGATCTTATTAAGTGAAGAGTAATGGCTGTGTGCATATATGAATCATACTAAATGAAACACTTTGTATTCCATGCAAAATTGTAATCCAAAAAGACTGCACATCTTTGTCACAATAATATTAATACCCTTAATCAAAAAGTTTTTTCTTCTATCAATGATAACACATAAATTAACTACCCAAAAAGGAGAGGCCAGTCTGGCAGGTTGTGTCGGGCCATCGTTTGCTCTTACTTTGGCTATTATCATTCTATCATTCATTCAAGTTAGCACTTTCTTTTTTTCAAAACAATAACTTCTTAGGTCATCGTTAATGCTCTAAAATTATTTTATATAACATTGATCACATCTTCTCACCTCATCTAGCTTAGTGGCAGCCAGTCTGTTCTCCAGACTTACTTTATAAAGTTAGGTACTTCATTTGTATCCTGAACATCTATCTGTATCAATTTAGCATTTAAGTTTCAAGATTTAAATTTACCGCTAATCTGGCGGATCACTTCCTGCGTGTTCAGATGCTACTTGTCAAGACTGTTAACTTCAACAACGACACAAGAACCAATTTCAAGCGATCAACCAATTTTAATCAGTATTTAGCATTAATGACCTGACCGTTCAAGCAACTACGGTTATAACGCTCGTTATACATCAACGACGTCACGAGTCAGCTGTATCACGTCAAAATTATAACCGTAAATTTTTGTTATTTACCTTCCTAGGAAGCTGTTTTATGTGCGGTTTATATTGACATGATGACTGACAAGAGACAAAGTGGGGAAAAACGCCAATTATTCCCTGTGTTTTATTTTTCCACGCGGCATGCTGCGATGTTCGCAATATTCGGTTGGTTCTGTTCGCAGTATTGGGTAGTAGGAATGGGCTATTTCCCATAATTGCTGCTGGTGATATAGATTTTTAAAATTTTATCACTTGTTTGGGAACATTTTCTAGTATTTGTTGAACAATTTAATTTCAGCGCATTAATTATGGCTCCCGCCGTCGTTTTACTACCATAATGAACGAGAATTAAGTCGTTTATTATCTTAGAATTATTCCTCGTATCGAATCATTTGACATTTTCAGCCCCTCCCTTCTTGTTGATCTGACGTAGTTCTCTAATCTCGTGGAAGGAGAAAGGCAAATTGACTGAATCGATGATGATTTCGTTCTTCTAGAAATACCTTTCGGTGAGAAGAGAATATTTTTGTTTTAGTCCAGTCACAGTAACTCAACATTTAGTATCGTAATTTTATACTACCATTCTTTGGGGATATTGTGGGTTTCTGTTTGTGTTTTGACACGACCGATTTATCGGCATTTAACTACTGCACTAGGTATAAGCATTTTCTCTGGAATTATTTTTTTTCTATTGAATGTGAAGCATGCGGACGCCATGTTGCTAAAGGCTATTTTTTCTAGAGGTTTTTCGAGCCCATGTACAAGACCGAGACCGTTGCATCTCCAGCAACCCTCACACACGAACGAGGTAATTATTGCTTTTTTTGTCTAAATTAACGATTTAATTGCTAATAGCTTGGCGTCCGATGTGTTATCTTATCTATGCCATTTTATCAAATCTGAATATCTGAATTTTTATTCTTATATGTGACTTTAGTTCTGATCATATGGGGAACTTTATATTTTCTTTTAGGGGTGATTCATACCTCTCTTTTTTATATTCAAGTTATCTGTACCTTAGTATTTCTTTTATTTGCTGATGGTCATTGAAAATCCATTGATAATTTTTGGGGAAATTTGTTTTATAAAGAAAATATACTTATGCAAGGGGACTATAGTTTTATTTTTCATTAAAGTAAGGGGGCTTTGTCTAATGCGTATTGAGTTATTACATGATGCTATCTCTGGGCCAATTCTATTACCGGGCTACAAGTCCTATCTCCGGGCTAATTCTATCACCTGGCTACAGATCCTAGCTCCGGGCTGCGATTTTACTAAACATACTTCACGCTAGCACAAGGCACGCCCACCGTAATACGTCAGCTTTAAAAACTCCGATATACTCGCCGTCAGCACATCGCACTAAATATACTGCGCTCCAGCACAGGGCTTCGTGCCATCTCGGCTAGCAGTCTCGCACGCATTTGTGTATATGTAGTCTTTTTGACAAAAGCAGATGTTTGAAAGCTTGGCTCAAGTGGTAAGGCTCCTGTTTAGAATGTGGGGCAATTATGGTTTTTTTCACCTATTTGCGAAATACAAAGAATTTTTACATTTTTACTTCATGCAATTCCGTCCGCTCGCTTCGGGGCGAAACCAACAAAAACTAACCCAAACTAATCCAAGACATGCCAAAAAACTAACTAATTTAAAAAAAAATTAAAAGAACCCATTACCTCCCATTCTTAACTAGGGCCAAACTTCTACACAACTGCATTTTTCAAATGCGTACGAGACTGCTAGCCGAGATGACCCAAGTCCTGTGCTGGAGTGCAGTATATTTAGTGTGATGTGCTGACGCCGAGTATATCGGAGATTTTTGAAGCTGACGTATTACGGTGGGCGTGTCTTGTGCTAGCATTAAGTATATTTAGTAAAATCGCCTCCGGGCTACACTAGAGCCAATCATATCTGCCTCCTGCCTCCACAACTGAGCTTTATGAATCGGATCTAATGTGTATCGTACGTATTCATTTATTTTTCTGGTGAATTGATAATCATTTCTTTGAATATTTAAATATAAATCTAGTTTTTTCGGCCGAGCTTTTAGATAGATTAATTTGATTTGTTAATTTATTTTTCTGACCGATTGATATAACCGCTCTTAATTTTCCTTTTATTTAATATAAATCAAGCATTGACTGTCGAGCTTTAAGATAGTTTTCAATAATTTTATTCTTTTTTATTAATTTATCGGGTCAGTTGATTTAATTATTGTGGCCATTTAATTACTACCTACTACCGCTCGCATGCATATATGTAATAAGCTTAGGTAAACCAAAGTGATCACTTTGGATTGTAGTGTTTAGATTAGAGCGTTTGGGTATAAGGCATACAGTACCGAGTGTTAACAACAGAATTGGTCTCCGTACAATCACCATATTGTACCAATTATTAGTTAATTTAATAGTCATTTTACATCCCTTTGTCTTTAACTTGCAATTTTACTGTACGATTGTTGCTGTATTTAAAAAAAAAGAATCGCAAATCGTTCTATATTTTAAAGAATTGTGTTAATAAAGCCTCCTGTAAAGTCTCATTAGATCCGCCAAATTCATATTTTATTTGCGGTTTGAATATTTTACAATTTTTTGAGACCCCCGGTTGCTTAATTCCAATCACCAGCTGATCATTTCTGAGATCTTTTTGGGACCTCTGTTTTATTTTTCCACGGCAGTATTGGGTAGTAGGAATGAGCTATTTCCCATAATGGCTGCTGATTTAGATTTTTAAAATTTTATCACTTCGTTTGGGAACATTTTCTAGTATTTCTTGAATAATTTAATTTCAGCGCATTAATTGTGGCTCCCGCCGTCGTTTTACGACCATAATGAACGAGACCTAAGTCGTTTATTATCTTAGAATTATTCCTCGTATCAAATCATTTGCCTTTTTTCAGCCCCTCCCTAATCTCGTGGAAGGAGAAAGGCAAATTGACTGAATCGATGATGATTTCGTTCTTCTCGGAATACCTTTCGGTGAGAAGAGAAGCTTTTTGCTTTAGTGCAGTCTCAGTGACTCAACATTTAGTATCGTAATTTTATACTACCATTCATTGAGGATATTGTGGGTTTCTGGTTGTGCTTTGACACGACCGATTTATCGACATTTAACTACTGCACTAGGTAAGCATTTTCTCTGGAATTAATTTTTTTCTATTGCTTGTGAAGCATGAGGACGCCATGTTGCTAAAGGCTATTTTCTCTTATTTCTAGAGGCTTTTCGAGCGCATTTACAAGACCGAGACCGTCGCATCTCCAGCAGCCCTCAGACACGAACGAGGTAATTATTGCTACAGCTTTTTGTCTAAATTAACGATTTAATTGCTTTATCTGTGTTAACCTTTTTTGTGCATAGTCCACCATTTGCTTTGCGTTCCATGTGTTATCTTATCTATTCCATTTTATCAAATCTGAATATCTGAATTTTTATTTTTATATGTGACTTTAATTCTGATCATATGGGGAAGTTTATATTTTCCTTTAGGGGTGATTCATACCTATCTTTTTTATTTTCAAGTTATCTGTACCTTAGTATTTCTTTTATTTGCTGATGGTCAGTGAAAATCCATTGATAATTATTGGGGAAATTTGTTCTATATATTCATTTTTAGTTTCTTTTATTCTTGATAACGATAGCAGACTTCGAAGTCGAAACGTCGAAGATATCTAGTATTTCATTAGGATCACTAAACTAGCACTTGTGCTGCTTACATCCTGGAGCCAGAGCCGAAGAGGGGCTATACCAGTTCAAAACAAGTGTAATCATTTGTGGAGCTAAAGGCAATCAATTGCAAGGTGGAAAAGAAAATATATTTATGCAAGGGGGGCTATCGTTTTCTTTTTAATTAACAGGATGCTATCTCCGGGCCAATTCTATTACCGGGCTACAAGTCCTATGTCCGGGCCAATTTTATCACCTGGCTACAGATCCTAGCTCCGGGCTACACTAGAGCCAATCTTATCTCCGGGCTACAGGTTCTCTGCTAGTAAACCCTCGAGGCCATCGAGTAGCAGTACTTGGGATTTACTACAGGTGCCCGGCGCCTCCACCAGAGGTACTTCTTGCCTCCACAACTGAGCTTGATGAATCGGATCTAATGGGTATCGTACGTATTTATTTATTTTTCTGGTCAATTGATAATCATTTCTTTTAATATTTAAAT
>MU191030.1:11767-32063 GCA_016904865.1 Pissodes strobi | reverse complement strand
TGCAAAAGCGAGGATATGAAAGCTACTCTAAACACGCATTCCAGAACAGAGGATGCCTTAAAGAAGCATAGGAACAAAACACCGGAGGACAAGATTAAAAAATTAAATTTGGAAGACAACTCCGCATGGAGGTTGGCTAAGGCCTTGAGAAGAGATTCACAGAAAATCCCGCCGTTGCACGGCCTTATGGGTATGGCGTATACAAACGAGGAAAAGGTAAATGCGTTCTCCTTGACACTAGAAAACACTTTCAGAAATAATGAGGAGGAAGATGACCTTCAGTATGAGAGAAGCGCTATCAAAACAGTGAGACATCTGGACATACTCAAACCAATGGCCAAAATAGAAGATTATGTGACTCGCAAGGAAATCAAGCAGATCATCATGCATCTAAAAACAATGAAAGCACCAGGCATCGATGGTGTAAGAAACAAAATGGTGAAGGAATTGCCGAAAAAAGGTTTTGCCTATTTGGCTGGCCTAGCTAATGCTATACAAAAATGCTGGAAAAACTCATGTGTAATCATGATAGCCAAGAATGGAAAAGATAAGATCTTCCCAGATAACTGTAGACCAATCAGTTTACTGCCTACCATCAGCAAAATTGTAGCGAAAACAATTAAAAAGAGACTGGTGAAAATACTGGAGGTAAAGAAGATTATATCTGCCTGCCAGTTTGGTTTTAGAGCCGGTCATTCAGCAGAGCAACAATTGGTTAGAATATCTGAATACATCACGGAAGGATTTCGTCTGCAAATGGCTACTGGAGCAGTAATGTTGGACATCGAAAAGGCCTTCGATAAGCTCTGGCACAAAGGATTTATATATAAAATGATGCAGGCAGGTATACCTCTCCATACATGTAAATTGCTGCGCAGCTACTTAAAGCATCGAACCTTCCAGGTAAGGGTGGGGGCAGGCCTGTCCCCAAAGGGAAACATAGAGGCTGGAGTTCCTGGGGCCGATACTTTACTCAATCTACATAGGTAATTTTAAACATGATAAGAGGATCTTCACTGGTCTCTACGCAGACGACACGGTATTTTTATATAGGAGTAGAAGCCCTGACATAATAATCAAGTACCTCCAGACTAACATGAACAGTTATGTAAACTGGGCAAACCGGAATAAGATAAACATAAATCCCTTAAAAACTCAAAGGATTGTCTTTCAAAAAAGGCTACTTGTATTCAGAAGTAATATTAAGATTCACGAAGAGGAAATTCTTTGGAAAAAGGATGCGAAATACCTTGGCCTAATTTTGGACTCAAAAATGCTCATGACAAAGCAAATCACTTCTTCTATCGCTAAGGTTAGAACTGCTTGGCTGAGGCTGTACTGCTTAGTGGGAAGGAAGAGTGTCATGCCCACTAAAACGAAGCTAATACTAATAAGGTCTATTCTCAGAGCCCAGCTGGCGTACGGATCCCCTGCATGGGGGATTGCTGCGAGATATTTATTACTCTAGATAAAATCTTTCGAAAATACACTGGTAAGATGTGCGCCTGGTGCTCCTTGGTATATCAGAAATACCGATATACACAGGGATTTAAAATGGATGATGGGCTTTTACTAATAAAAACGTAAAATTTTTCGAAGCTCTGGAAATTCATGAATGTGATGATTTTGGCTACCTGCTGGGATAAAAAACCAATGAGGATGGGAGAATGTACAGAAGACCAAAGGATACTCTTTATACTTTTAAAGAAACCTTAGAGAACTGCTTACCAAAGCTGAAATGTAAATATGTACATATGTAAAAAATCGGCAGAAGGATATGTCTGTGATATCGTATTGTTTAGTATAATTTAGGATAGGCAAAATGTCTAGAGCTAAGTAAGATATTCGTGACCATCAAAATCGTCTTTGTAACAATAAAGGCCCACTTTTGATGCACACAAAATTGAATAGCTACGAAAATGTAAATATAGATAAGATTCTCCAAGTAATTCATACCTGAGAGAGATGCCAGCAATAAGCGGCAAAAAGGCTAAATCTTAGACAAGGCAGCGCTTAAAAAGGTCGTCAAGACCCGTAAGCGCAGGGGTAGGGCTTCAAGGTGCAGCCCTACCAGATCGGTGGTGGTTTGGTGGGTAGTTTCCTGCATAGATTATGTGCAGGGAGAGTCCCACACTACCCTCCTTGCTGCCGGGAGGGTGCTGATAAATCGGTTCCCATCGCCTTACCACAAAAAAAAAAATAAAATAAAAATATCTCATTAAGAGACATAGCGAGGATAAAAAAATACTACCGGAAGTTCAGTTTGGATTTCGACAGGGCTACGCAGCTGAGCACCAATTCCTTAGAACTGAATACATAATGGAAGAATTGGGAAGGCAGTAGGCGCGGTCTTTCTCGATGTGGAGAAAGCCTTCGACCGACTCTGGCACCAAGGTCTAATTTATAAAATGCATCAGAAAAGAATACCACGACATTATAATAGGCTCATCCTGAATTATTTGGAGAAAAGGACCTTCCAGGTAATGTTGGGCGGAGAACTATCTACTATTAGAACAACGGAAGCGGGAGTTCCCCAGGGCTCCGTCTTGGGGCCGATATTGTACAATATTTTTACCTGTGACTACCTTGATAGGCCTGAAGTAACTAGAAGAGATTGTTTGCCAATGACACGGCCTTTATGGTAAAATCAAGAAGCCCTGAGCTAATCACCAGAAATCTCCAAAGAACCCTATATTCATTCATTCGATGCGCAAGTAGTCACAAAATCAAAATTAACCCGCAAAAGACTAAAGCCATATTCTTTAGGAAAAGATTTTTAAACCCAGGGCCGGAGCTTGTCATTAATGAAGACAACATTCCGTGGAGTAAGGATGCAAAATACCTTGGTATAATCTTCAATGATAGAATGTCATGGACAAAACAATGCAACGAACTCAGTATCCGCGTAAGGCTAGCGGTATCTCAACTGCATCCTCTGCTGGGTAAGGGTAGCTGTATGGATCCAAACACAAAACTCTTATTGGCCAAAGCAATCATCAGGGTCCAACTAAGCTACGGATGCTCATGTTGGGGTAACGGAGCAAAAACCTACATCAATCAGCTGGAAATGGCAGAAAATAGAGCTGTAAGATTGGCATCAGGGGCGCCATGGTTTGTCAGAACCATCGACGTTCATCGTGACTTGAATTGGACATATCTAAGAAAATACCTACAAGAACGTATTAGAACAATACTAACTAGAGCAGAACACCATCCTAATCAGGAACTTGTTAGATTAGTGGACTACGAGCCGAAGACCACAATAGATGGAAGGCAATATTACAAGCGACCTAGGGATGCCATAATATCCTTAGAGGAAGATTAAGCATTAAAAAACAATGCTGCAGTAGTAGTAACAAACAAACACTTGTAAATACAATCAATAAATAAGACCATGTACATACTGTAAATAACATATATGAAGAGAACTACATGTTCATAGTGTAAATACAATCCAGCACGCGTGATGCAGCATGGAAAATCAGAATAACCCACAATAGGGACAGCATTCAAGAAAGGGTGGCGGTTGAGTGGCGAAAAGGGGAGCCACAATAACAAGGTTGTGATTAGACATGCACATCGCCCGTAATAACCATAAGCAGAGCAGTCAGGAAGAGACTCTGCATTACGGAGGGCTTTAGTGGGTATGCTTTCGGAAGAACCCCACATACCTCGGGAGTTAACCGACCCGGGTTGTGCATAAGGGAGCATTCCCCTCCTTACCAAAAAAAAAGTATCTCATTAAGAGACATAGCGTTAACGTTTGTGGAAAGGAAATCAGGATTAATAGTGACCATAGGATTTCTGGATAAAATAGGACACCAATAGGACCAAAATAAATTGTGTTAGCGTTAGCGTAACAACCACCGGTAAGTGGCCTATTTGACTATATAAACTTAGGGCAGTGTATATAATAGTTAAATAACAGTGTATAGACAAATTTGACATAGGTTAGAGTTAGTCATAGTTTGGCTAAACGACTATTGACGAAGTGAGTGGTAGCAGTAAACCAAAGGGGGGCGGGAAACCCCCCATAACATGTGATACAAGAGCAAAACTAAGCGTAAAACCCCAAAGCGAGTTCAAAGAACCACAGAGGACATCTTGGGACGCCGATGTTGAAGAAAAACCAAAGAGGCCAAGGGGGAAATCCCCAAAGCAACATGGACATGGAAGTGAGATCTAGAACGAGAAGTGACGCTTCACTCTAGAGTGATGTGTCTCTCAGAGGCGATGCTAGGGACTACAGAAGATACTACGAAGCCCAAAAACCAGAGACCAACAAATATAAAGCAGAATGCAATAAGTTAAATGAAGATAATATTAGATTCCAGGAAGAGAATGTTAGATTCCAGGAAGCATTAGTCGAGGAAAGGAGACTCAGAACTGCAGTCAGCGAGGAACTAAAAACTCTCAAAGAAGAAATGAAGACGCTTAAAACCAGTTAGAAGAAATGATGACCATGATTGGGATAAGAGTGACGCCAAGTACCCATACTGAGAAAGAGTGGCCAAAACTAGCCAGTGGTAAAGCTCCATCGGGAGATGCAAATATGGAGGGAATTGAGGATACACCGGCAGCTACCTACGCTGATAAGGCGAAAAAATACCACCTATAGTGATCAAATGCTCAAAAGACTGGATAGGCCTTAGGGATAGCCCCAAGACGAATAATTTATCTTTTGACAGAGCACAAAAGATAGGCAGTGATACTAAGATATTCGTAAACAGTGAGGATAATCATAGAGAACTAACTAGATCCCTTAAAGAAAACAATACTTCGTACTATACCTATAATCTTGAGATTGACAAAAAGTTTCACGGAGTCCTGAGGGGACAGCGACGTTCACAAATACCTAATAGGATTAGAACTTGAAGATCTAGGTTTTAAGGATATAGAAGTAACAACAATGAATGACCTAAAAACAAAGCAGTCACTACCATTATTCACCGTAAAAACCAGTGACAAGAGGATCTTTGAAGTTGACAGACTGATGGATAGGTTCGTTAAGATTGTTCCAAAAAATAAGATGCCAGGACCTACTCAATGCGTCAAATGTGAGCGTTTCGGACATGGCCAGTCAAACTGCCATATACCGGAGCGCTGAATAAAGTGTGCGGGCAATCATTTATCCAGAGAGTGTCAGCTGCCCAAACCAACAGTGCCGAACGAAAGAAATGCTACATGTGTAAATTGTGGAAAGCAGGGACCTTTGGCTACCTAGGAAACGCAAACAAAAAACCACAAGCAAATAAGACGAATACGGGAAACAGGAAAGTTACGGGTAACAAATTGGATACCGGAAATGTGAGACAGCAGGTTGGAAGAGGCCAAAACACCGCAACAAATACACCAGAAAAGGACAAGATTTCGGCAATTAAGGAAGCCTTCCTGCAGGCTATAAAAGAGATTCTCCAAGGATTCGATGGGTAAGCTGCTCATCGTATCCTGGAATGTTAGAGGGCTTCGCTCTAGGAAAAGTGACATCATTCTATTCTTGGAGGAGCATAAACCTCATATAGTATTGTTGCAGGAAACGATGTGGGGGGAATTTGTACATATAGCATTTAGAGATTTTATCATGTATAGAAAGGAAGGTAGGGCTCCGGGAGTTGGCGGAGTGGCCATTTTGGTCAGGAGGGATATACAACATTACCTTATTAGGTCCATAGATGCTGTAATCGAGAACATTTCAATAGGAATTGTGGTGAATAACAGGAAAATAAGGATCACATCGGTA
Source organism: Pissodes strobi (assembly GCA_016904865.1). Taxonomy (NCBI): domain Eukaryota; kingdom Metazoa; phylum Arthropoda; class Insecta; order Coleoptera; family Curculionidae; genus Pissodes; species Pissodes strobi. Next base: position 26,323 of record MU191030.1, on the reverse strand, counting down.
TATAAAAGACCGGTAACCTTGCTCCAACAGGCCGCAAATTATTTCGCAATTAAACCCGAAAAAAGCACCCGGCTACGACAACATACCAAACAGAGCACTAAAAAACTTACCAGAAACAGCCCTACTCAAATTCACTTACATCATAAACACAATACTATCACTAAAACACTTTCCAATATCTTGGAAAAAAAAGCAAAAATAATTCTCATTCCAAAACCTCACAAAAATGTGATCTTTCCTCAAAACTGGCGACCTATTAGCTTGCTCTCATCACTGATTGAACACACATATAACACAAAACAATCTGATCCCAGATGAACAATTTGGGTTCAGAAAACAGCACAACACCGAGCTCCAATTTGCCAGACTTGTTGAGGAGGCGATTAGAGGACTACAAAGACGGGCATTGACCGGAGTTGTAGTCCTTGACGTCGAAAAAGCCTTTGACAAAGTGTGGCATGAAGGACTCATACACAAACTAGACATAACACACAATATACCACCGCCACTAACTCATAGCATCATTCCTCAAAGACAGATCCTGCACTACACAAATAAACACAGCACTATCCACCACAAGGCGCATAGAGGCAGGAGTCCACCAAGGCTCTCCTTTGTCGCCTACACTATACACATTATACACAACAGACATACCTAGACACCCAAACACTAAACTCTCCATATACGCAGATGACACATGCATATTCTCAACAAACAACAATCACACAAGACTCAAAAATCATGTACAGCAACACTTAGACGCCATATATGAATGGGCAGAAACTTGGAATATTAAAATCAATGAAGATAATACACAGGCCATGCTCATAACAACTAAACGCAATAAACCTATTCCAAATTTAAGTCTTGAAAACTCAGTAATAAGATGGCCAAACTCTCTTAAATATCTAGGGGTAACCCTAGATAGTAAACCCACTTTTCAAAAGCACATACAAGGAAAAGTAAGCGAAGGCATTACAGCCAAACAAGCTTTCTATCCATTAATTAACAGAAATAGTAAAATGTCATAAAAGAATAAACTAATGCTCTATAATCAGATAATAAAGCCCAAAATTCTATATGGAGCCATAGTATACGCACATGCATGCAAAACAAACAAGAAAAAACTACAAATATTCCAAAACAAAACACTCAAGACAAATTGTGAACGCACCTTGGTACGTTCGCAATTCAGACATTCGCAACCATACAAATCCAATCATAAGAACACTATTCAGTAGTCACACACCCAAACAGAACAGCACACAAAAGTTTACTACTCCCACCAGAACACTAAATCACGTACACAATACACAAAGAAAAAATTTAAAAACCCAAAAAAAAATTATATCAATATCATTCTATCTTCAAAATTTTAAAATTTCCAAAAATTTTCAAAAACTAAAAATTTTCAAAATTTCAAAAAGGTTCGTTATTTTTCGAAAATCAAAATCTAAAAAAAAAAAAAATTCAAAATTTTAAATCAAAATTTTCAAAAAGCTCTTAAAAATCCTAAATCACAAAAATCACTAACAAAACTAGAATGATTCAATAACAGCTGGGAACGAGAGCATCGCTGATGCCCTAGGCCGGGTTCCCGCCTAAAAACGGGGGTGCACAGGTATTAAGGGACTGCACGGGGTAGCTCGCCGTATGGGCTCCATGCGTAGCAGTAGAGTCAGGGGGTAACACCCTGCATATCACGTGCAGTTCTTTCCTGGGGTGATCGATTTGGACTTGCGGAGAAATCTGCATAATCCAAATCGATCAGCCTCGCCTAGGTGTCTACAGCAATTCTCTCGTCTGCTCAAAAACGCAAAACAAACAACACTCGCTCCTTCACTAATCGGCTCCAAGGATCCAATAACAACGAAGACAAATCCCAATGACATCCCAGGAACCAAGTCGATGCATATCCCAATAACTCTGCAACACATGGACCAAGACAGTGCAAGAGTGCTTAGTGCACTAGCACGAGAAAAAGGACATTAACTACTGATTTTAACTATTTCCTGACCTGATGTCGTGCAGACAACACCTGTTTTCAAATCGCTTCGAAAATCTCAACAAGTTTCCAAACTATAGTAGTGAAATTGCGCTAACGACAAATAGCAGCACAGTGCTTTTTAGTATTGTGCATGCAACAGAAAAATTGTTTGTAAACATATAAAATTTGTTTGGCGTTAGCTTTTCACAGTGGCGACTGGTCGTACTTCGAGTGCATAAACCTCGTCACTTTAGAAGATTCTACAAAACAACAACTACCACGTCGAAGATTGAGGAAGATACCACTAATCCACTACGAGAAAAGACTATCGCGTTTACGATATCTTTGTCTGTATATTTAGGAAGCATTTGTGCGGACCCAAAGCTCGCGGTTCAAATTCTGATAGTAATTTGCCATGAGCGTATAAGTTGCGAGAGCTTCTTTAATCCAACTTATATTCTATACGGCATTTTATTTGAAGTTTTTGGTCATTAGTATCAAGAGTTCGATAAATCTGGAATGCGCTAGTGTTCCTAGGATCGGGCTTTTGATACCGTTGTCTTCGGACAAAAGAAGAAAGAAGCGACAAAGGCAACCACAGAAAAAGAAACCACGTGTCGCGTTAAGGAAAGCTCTATCTTGCGTATTACACTCGTGTAGGACTTTGCACTTAGTCCGCGCAAGATATCTATCCCAGTTCGTAGTGACGGCAACGCTATTGCAGCGCATGTCTAGCTAAATAAATAATTAATATTCTCTTAAATTTTTTAATCGTTTTCGATTTTTGTTATATTTTGAAAGTATGGCTGTGAGAAAGAAGTCACAATCGGGTTCCAAAATTCATAATCGGCTTAGGAGGTTAAATAGAATAAAAAGTTCGATGAATAGGAGGAAATTGAGGGTTAATGTTTGTCGATTATCCGATGATGTAGTAAATTTTCACGCGAATAAGCGTCACGATTTTAAGCGATTAAGTGTAAAATTGAATCGTATCCCTAAGAGTGTTTTCGACTCGCATATGCAAAAAATTTCGAATCCGGTAAAGCCAGTTGAAATACCTATGGCTACTCCTCCCGTTAGGAAGCTTAAAATTGTTAAACGTAATAGGCCCCCGATTAGGCATGTTTCCTCCCCATCCGATGATGACGATTCAGATGAAGATTCTCCTCCCGTTAGGAAGCGTCATATTGTTGAACGTAATAGGTCCCCGATTAGGTATACTTTTTCATCCGATGATCATGATTATATTCAGATGGTCGCCGCCGCCGCCGACGACGATCTTACTTTAGGTGCGGAAAATATCGTTTCAAACTATGCTGTTATTTCTTTATCCGATGACGATTCCGGTGATGATCTTCCTCCCGTTAGGTCCCCGATTAGGTATAATTTTTCATCCGATAATCATGATGATACTCGGAGGGTCGCCGTTGCCGATGACGAGTTTTATTTAGGTTCTGTTAATCTTGTATCCGGTGACTATTCCGATGATGATGATGCTCCTCCCGTTGCCGTTGTCGACGATCTTACTTTAGGTGCCGAAAATTTTGTTAATCTTGTATCCGATTCCGGTGATGATGATGATGCTCCTCCCGTTACGAATCTTCATATTGTTGAACGTACGAGGTCCCCGATTACGTATATTTATCATCCGATGATCATTATGATGATATCCAGACGGTGGCCGCCGCCGTCGCCGACGACGACGATCTTACTTTAGGTGCGGAAAATATCGTTTCAAACGATATTGTTTCTCCTGTATCCGAAGACAATTCCGATGATGTTCCTCCCGTTAGGAGGCTTCATATTGTTAATCGTAATAGGCCTCCGATTAGACGTATTTTTTCAGCCGATGATGATGATATACCCGCTGTACGTTTGCCGCGCCGGTTGTAGCTAGGGTGCCTGTGGTTCCGCGAAGAAGACACGGTGCGTATCCCAGAAGGAATGCGACGTTTAGATTAGCTTTGACTCAAGATTCTGGCTTGCTTGCTACGCTTATTAGGACTGTTATCATTCGTTAGGTTCCTTGAGTTACGAAAATCGTTATGCGGATTGTGGTGCGATATTTTTCGAGAACGAAAAGCGAAATAGGCGAGGACTTATATATTTATGTTGTGCATTTGGTAAAGTGTCTATTCCAGCGTTGAAGGAAACTCCTCGCGAGTTGCAAGACCCTGTGTTAGGTGATAGTGTATTGTCGACGGAATTCAGCGACAAAATAAGAATCGTTAATAGTTTATTTGCCATAGCGACTTTTAAGGCTGGACGTGATAATGTTTTGCCACAAGTAGGGACTGCTGGACATTGGTATTTCGTTGTGACGGGTCAAATATATCATCATTATCAGGGCATACCCGACGATAACGATTTAATTAGTCCCAGATTAAATCATTACTATTTTCTTGATGTAGGTGAGGCTATCGCATGAGTTCATTGGCAATAGGGTATCGCGTGAGTTGTTAGTTAAAATTGAGACAATTTTGAATCATTATAATGAGTTTATTAGAAGTTATAGGACCGTTGCAGAGGAGTTAGAAGAGATGAGGCACTAGGGGATTGCGAACGAGGAAAATGTCGTGTAGCAATTCAGAGTCCTGCACGGGCCGTTTTTTTTTTTAGCCCGGCCCGACCCGCGCCCGAGCTATAAACCATAAACATGGCCCGGCCCGGCCCACCCAAAAGTTGACAATCTATAATCGTGGCCCGACCCGGCCCGGCCCGAATTATACTAGTGCGTTTCTTGACCCAATATTTGTACTTTTCTGTACTTTGTTGCGTGTAGCTTAAAACTATGTTTTTACATACTAACACAGATGTAAATATGCTTACGCGTATGCTATTTATATCCGTGATACTAATTCAATACATTGGGCCGAAATCAGTAAAGTTACGCATTGATAAAAAAATATATATTTTTCCAAAACAAATAACACTGAAACCAAGCTTTCAAAATTAAATAAAAAAAACAAAACTCTGAAATAATAACTGTTAACTGTTACGAAAAAAAAGACCAAAAAAGATTCAGTTTTTGTTATTATGCAAGAATAGAAGATCATCTATGTGCTCTGGTTTTAAACGTGTTCTCCTTTCTTCAAATACTCGTCCAGCTGAGCTGAAATTTCTTTCGCTGAAGGCGCTGGTTGCCGGAATAGCTACAATTAACGAAAACGCAGCTAGAAACATTTTATATATTATTTATAAGCCATATTCTTTATTATTGAAATCGAAAATGCTTTAGATTAGAATTTTATAACGTAATTGTAAGGTTGCCATTAGGTCATCTTGTATACATGAATTAAATCTTAAAAAACGCATCTTAAAGAAAAAATCGACTTTATTGAATTTATCAGCTATTTTACGGATGTACTGTATTACTGTATACAGGTGAGCAACATTCGAGAAACATCCGATATTTGTAATATTTGTATATTATACGTCTACGTATACTTCTACGTAGTGAATCTTGACTTACCCAAGAATCGTCTCGATAGAACAGCTAACGTAGGAAAATGCTCTGCATGTGCTTTCCACCAGTCTAATATAGGCAAATTGACGTCGCTTCCTTCATACTCAATATACATTTCGCTTTCCGATTTTCCGCTTACGACGTTTACGATTGGAGAAATATCTTCCCATTCTTCCCAGCCACATTCTTTAGAACTTGATGTTGATGCCTCTTCACTTTTAGGTAATATTATGGACACTTCCGAATTTGATGTAGAAGATGTTGCTGATTGGACATTTTGCTGTAATCCTGCCATGATTGCTTGCAATTTTCGTAATACCCCCTCTTTCTCTGTTGTTGAAAGCATGCGAAGTTGTCTAAATCTTGGACACAAGAATAAAGATATTTTATGCTCATCAGTTAAAACCATTTTTTCCTTCAAAACTGCTGCCGCTTGATTTCGTAAACATTCAAAAAAGTCGGAATCTCTGCTTGAACTGAGACAGTTCAACATTTTGTGGTAGTGTAAAAGAATCAAGTGAAACGTTGGATTTTTTTCTTGCTGTAATTCGTCACTGGCTTCTTTAAATGGTTTTAAAAATAATATTACGTCTGACAAGACATCTCTGTCAATGCCCGACATTTTAGTAGCTTCGCCTTTCTGTATTAAAATTTCTAGAATGTGATCAAATTGTTCGTGAACCGATATCAACATCATAAGTCGGCTATTCCATCGTGTCTCTACTTCTTGATGAAGCGTCTTTGGTAGTAAAGATACATATCCAGTTTGCTTCATATAAGTTACTAGAGATTTGCAAGCGGATATCAAATTATTCACTTCTGAAAGCCCGTTATCGGCCAGAAATGTTTCATTAAATGTATGTTTCAACACAGTGTTAATTATATGCGCACAACATCCGAATCGCGTATATCTCCTAAGAGCTGATACTATATTTGCGCCCTGGTCTGTTACAAAATAAATTGTTTCAAATAAACTGATGTCAAACCCAAACTCTATAAAGCGTCGATGAAGTTCGCTCTTGATATTTTCTCCAGTTTTGCGTTTTTCATCGGGAAAAATACAGGTGAAAAGAACTCTCTGTTCTGTAAAGCCCAATTGTTGCCAATATAATGAACCGTGAAAGTAGTGTAAGAATTTTTCTTGTAGTCGTCTGTCCACATATCTGTGGTCGCTGAACATAAACCTTGTTTCATAATTTCTTGCATTTCAGGTAAAATTTCCAAACGCTTGAGTGCTGCTACTCTTTTAAGATGTCTCGATATCGTTGTAGGATCTGGCAATAAACTATTTATATCAACCACTCCATACTGCGCTCCTATTTTCATTAAAATTTCACAGAATGATTTGAAACCACTACCATTTACGATCTCAAATGGTCTTATATCCTCGGCACACCTAAATACAAATTTTTCTATAACAAGGTCTTTCGTATTTTTACTGACTTTTTTAACCACTAAAGTATTCAACAAACTAGTCTGTTTTAGGCCGGAACTGGAACTTTCTTTAGTTTCTTTGTTTAATACTGCACATGTATGCCTTTTCAAATGAGAGCTTCCAGTCTTAGAAGAGACATATTAAAACATTGCACGTAATCTTGTGAAATTCCTTCTTTATCTACTACTAAAGAAAATGTTTTCCATATATCACTTTTTCTCTCATTATCTTTAAAAGTTTTTGTAAATAAGGTCCCTTCTTGTATGCGCTTAAGTATATTTTTCTTATTAGTTTCAACAATTTCAACCGTTACATCCATGATAATTGAAAAATAATTTAATTTTACAACAGTACAGTACACAACAAACCTCCCGAATTCTCGCGTCTCGACGTCGACCACTATCTATTTAGTATTAGGTATTATTACTGTTAAAGTAGAAGCACGCCGCACAGCACTTTACTAAACTAACTAAACCACAAAATAATTCTGTGACTTAAACCAACGAATACGACTATCTACAAGTAATGTAAACTTTGCTACAAGTTTTATGACCTATTTCTTTTGAAGGCGCCGATACCGCCCCAGACACTTTTTTGTAAATGTTATTGTTCGATGTTGCGTTGCCGGGATACCGGGAACATTATAAAAAGCACTTTATCTTATGCTATATGACAAAATTAGAATTAATGTACTGCGAGTAGTGCGAGTATGGCAAAATTCGAATTGGCCCGGCCCGGCCCGAGCCCGAAATATAATTTTAGTATTGGGTCCGGCCCAACCCGGCCCGGGCCGGGCTTTTTACGGGACAGCCCGGCCCGTGCAGGACTCTGCAATATTAAAGCCAAAGGAGAATGAACAAAATTATATAAATAGAAAGGGATATCATTCTATAAATATACAAGTTGTATGTGATCATAAATTAAAAATAAGAAGTTTATTTGCAAATTATAGTGGGTCTACACATGATTCTTTTATTTGGCGAACTTCTCAGGCCCAGCAATATATGAGTAATATTTTTCAAAATCGAGAGAGATGTTGGTTTAGTGGTGACTCAGGGAACCCTCTGCCACCATATTTATTAACCCCATTTAGAAATGTAGAAAATGACCATGAAGTTGCATATAATAACACACTGGCTTCAGCAAGAAATGTTGTAGAACGTTGCATTGGATTGTTGAAAATGAGGTTTCGATTTTTTTAACAGAAAGATCAGCTCGTTATGAACCTCATTTTGTATGCAACTTAATAAAAACTTGTGCTATATTACACAATATGTGTGTTGATGAAAATTTAATAGACTATGAGATAGAATGTCATGAAGATGATATTGAACAGATTGCCCCAATTCAAAGAAATGTGGATAATATTGAAGGTGCAAGAGTTCGTAATAATATTGCAAATAGATATTTTTATTCTAAATAAAATGAAAATAAAGAAATCTTTAATGTTTTGTTAATTTTTCAAAAATAGGTATTAGAAGAAAATACAAAAAATAGTATTATACCATCATTTTTAAAACAATAATTTAATAATAAAATAAAAATATTTCAAAATATTTAATTTCACTTATTCCTAGAATGAATTGCACTGGCAATATCAGTTAAACCATCTTTCACTGTGTTTTTAAAATCGTCTAATGAATTTTTGATCTCGTTTAGAAGGTGTATGGTTTCTTTGTATGCTTCGTCCATTTCCTTTCCTTTTGGTTTTTTTGGAGGCGGTGTGTAGTCATAATTATGGTCATGCTCAATGGGTCTCCTCAGGTTCGCTTCAGACTATGGTGATAAACAGTCTTTGAACAACAAATCCTTTGAGGTTGATGGTTTTGTAGTAGGTTTGAAATTTTGTGTTTCTGATATTGCAGCACGTTTAGGTGTTGTAGCCACATCTTGATTGAATACAATCTTTAAAAAATATTATGTGTGTCAGTTAAGTATGATATTGCAATGAAATAATGAAATTATTTCATGCATGCTGAAAGCCGAGTAATTGTAGGACAAAACTTACTGTATTTGTATTCCGAGTTCCAACTTCTGAATTTCCCACACCCAAATAAAACTGCTTTCCTCCTAATATATCAAGGGCCCTTAGCTCAAAACTATTAAAGGGGGGTGGAAGGAGGCCCACCATCAGTAGCATTTTGATCTATTTTTATTTGACTGTCCTTCTTTTTTATTTGGTATCTGAAATCAACCCACGGCTAGAAAATAATAACAATTAAAAGAAAAATATTTTGAAGCAATACAAAATGTAACTTAAATCAATACATCAGCTAGAACAAAATTAATTTTTACCGTCTGCCATTTCTCAGATGATTTTTCCCCAAATCCTAACGCGTTTAATAGGTTTGTTACTTCAGTCCACATAATTGTTTGCCTTTCTCATCCTTGGGGCCCCACAAATCGGCCATTGGCGAAATCTCTATGAACATCTATAAAATCTAGAAATACTTGCCCGTGGGCTTCTCTTATTTTAAACGACATTTTGAATGAACAAAAATTAATTAACTCAGACAAACCAGCAACCGTCGAACCGAAAATTCAAATAAAAAGTAATAAAAACCATCTGGGATCCGTGTTGCGACCATCTGTTCCTATGTTCGCACCATCGGATAAAAAGGTATTTCCATCAAAAGTGCTTTCCAAAGCCGAACAAACCCGATCATAAGACGATCGTAAAATAGAATACCTAAATCCGATTAAATCGTATTCGTAATCGTATTCGAAATCGAGCTACTCGATATTTTCGTATCGTAAAATATAATCCGGTTGCTGAATGTCGTAGCGATATAGCGGCCATTTTCGTCGGCGCGGAACGTCCGATGCACGTCGATTTGATGCTATATCCTCGTTCCGTCGTAACGGTTGCAGATGGTGATGGCGGCGCCGGCGGCGATAATAACAGCGAGCCCGTGATGCTTCATCATGAAATTAAGAATTTGAATCCGTATGCGAATCCGATTCTCTACTCCCACTCTGAATCTGCACAGGAGGCGACTAACAACCTCAGCGCTCACATGGAGCGAGTAGCGCAATTTTACGAAGATTGGAAAATTCGGCTCAACGCTGGCAAAACAGAGTTGGCCATTTTCCACAGGAAATTTAAAAACATAGAATCCGCCTCTATCCTTATCAACAATATCCCTATCCACTTCAAAACGTCCGTAAAATACCTTGGAATCATTTTTGATGAGGTTCAACTTTGGTAAGCACATCTCGCATGTGCAAGTTAAGAACAGGGAAGTATTACACAAGTTGAAGCCTCTTATCAGAAATGGTTCCTGTCTCAGCCCTCAAAACAAACTGATCCTTTATAAGTCGTCAATTATTCGGCCATAACTGACGTATGGGGCACCTGTTTGGTGCTCTGTGGCCGACACGCATCTTAAGAAACTGCAAATCCTGCAAAACAAACATCTTAGGGCAGTATTCTCGGCAGACCGGTATACCAGGATCCAGGACTTGCACGCCTGAGCTGGTATCTATTATATCGATGAATATATCGATAGAATGGCGTGTAAGTTCTACACTACTGGAATACGGGGCTCGCCGAGAACTGCCCATATTGCAGACTTAAGGTGCGATTAGGCCATAGGGCCTAAGCATGGCCCCATACATCGCAGAACCACGATCTATTTCCTGGAGCCGCGGCCACCGGAATAATTGACTCTCCTGTCTTCCCACATTTCCCAAAAACCACCCCTATCCACCCCTTCTGCGCCCCTCGGTGTTGTCGAGAAACCGACAAATATCAGGAGCGCAGAAGTTGCAGGTTTTCAGCTCCGACACGGCTGCCCAAGGCAGGCCCCCTCCACCACACCAAAAGTGTGATGGGCGGGGCTTGCTAAGAGACCTGGCCGAGCTATAAAGGCTCACCTTTTGACTGAAATAAATCAGTCTAAATGCTGCTTTCAAGTCGCCTCCATGCTCCCCTGTTCCGGCAGTCGAAGTATGGCATGACGAGCCGGGACTATGTCTAATACTATGCTACAAATTCTCACCTCACCGAAGCTAGCTAGCTTGCTACTAGCCTCCCATCTTTTACTATATGTGTATGCCCTGTGTATGTAGTGTGACCAAAGAATCGTGAAATGGGTTTTTTCCTATTGTTTTTCCCCATGTAACTACCCCTCACTATCCCACCCCCCTGGAAAACAAGTCATCAGTACTATTGTCATCCGTGTTGTAATGTTAAACTTTAAAACATCTGGAAGGCACAGAGCCTAAGTAGATCAGTTACGTTACTTGAAATAGTGCCTAACTACAAGCTGACACACAGCTTGGACAGCACATCGGTCCACTTTTATTTGTGTGAGCATGCTGGAGGGATGCTGAGACGCCTTTAGGGCGTTCGCTGCCTACTGGCGCGTGTTCATAATATAAAAATAAGCTGTGTATTGTAAATTAGGTGTATGTATCATTGTTAATTACCCGTAATAAATGTTGTTGCTTGCTTGCTTGCGAATCCGATGGTTTATCCCTTGCTATTTCCCCGCGGCGATAGAGGTACGTTACCAACATCGAGTTGATCGGTGGTCCCGTTAGAGGTGGAGAAGGCGGCGTCGACGAGCAGGATGATGAGGAACAGGTAGATAGGAATAAACGTACGTATGTTAGTTTTCGTGAGTTTTACAGGTATAGACTGATGATTAGGGATGGTTTTCCGTTATTGCATAATGGTGGCAAATTATTTCAACAGTATGTGGTGAATGCGAATGCGAATGAATTGTGGTATTTGTGGCAAAATAACAATAAGTTTAGAGTTGCGAAAAGAAAGTTCTAGATATTATTAATAGAAATCGTAGGGACGATAATCAGGCAGCAGGAGGAGCAGGAGCAGGAGTTTTGACTGATATAGGAAGGACAGTGATTTTGCCGACGTCGTTTATAGGTGGTGCTCGTCATACTCAACGGCAATATTTGGACGCAATGAATATCGTCGCTCGTCACGGTAAGCCCGATCTTTTTATTACATGTAATCCGGCGTGGCCGGAGATTACTAACAGTTTAGGGATTTATCAAAAATCATGCCATCGGCCGGACTTGGTCTCTAGGGTGTTCAACGAAAAGTTCAACGCTTTTTTGTACGAAATCACACATGATCAGATTTTCGGTAAGGTTAGAAATCATTTTTATGCCATCGAATTTCAAAAGCGCGGTTTACAGCACGCTCATTTGTTGGTGAAGTTGATCCCGGAGGACAAGTTCGACGATGTCGTGGATCGAGTCGTTTGCGCGTATCTGCCTGACGTTGACGAGAAAAAGGATCTCTTTGATTTAGTGACTCGACATCATATGCATCGACCGTGCGGTACGCGAAGTACCAACGCTCCTTGCATGACGGTGGAGGGGCGTTGTAAAAAAAGTTATCCGCAAAAGTTTTGTGACGTTACGACCATTGGAGGTGGTGGAAATGCTTGTCCTCGCTACAGGAGACCTCGTGATGGTAGATATTGTATGACAGATGGGCATAAATGTTATAATTCGAGAGTAGTGCCGTACAATAAGTACGTTTTGTCCAAGTATAAATGTCACGTTAACGTTGAGCTGTGTGGTAGTTTGGCGTCGATGAAGTATTTACACAAGTATGTGAGGAAAGGTTTAGATTGTCTTAGTATAGATGCTCAGTTAGCTTCTGAACAACGGCAGCAGGAGGTGAGTGAAGGTCAGCAGCAGCAGCAAGAGGGGTAGATGAGATTAGGCAATAAGTCGATTGCAGATTTGTTAGTGCTATGGAGGCCTGTTGGAAGTTGTTTGCGTATAAGGTGTCTGTCTGGACGATCTCATGCGTGAATTGCGTTGACGTTACATTTGGCTGGAGAAAGTTATGTCGCTTTCGATGATGATCTTGATGTAGAGGGTGTCGAGGCTGTTATTTCGAAAAATACCAAATTGGAAGCTTTTTTAAATTAAATTCCGTCGATGTATCCGCTAGGCAATATTTTTATCACGAAATTCCCGATCAATACACGTGGGATAATAAAAATATCGAATGGAAGGCTAGGGTTCAGGTTTCTAAGACCATAGGTTGTTTAATTGAGGCATCTTCTGTAAGTGATATGGAGAGATTCTTTTTGAGAATGTTGTTAAGACATCGTAGGGGCCCGGAGAGTTTCGAAGATTTCAGAACGGTAAATGGAGAATTGTGTGAAACCTATCGAGAGGCTTGCAGTCGCTTAAATATTTTAAGGCGTAATGATGAGTATCATAGTTGTTTGCAGGAGGCCGTCCTCAAAGATAATTCGAAGATGTTGCGTAGATTATTCGGTTTGTTGTGTTCGGTTGCCGAGGATGGGTTGTGTCAGGTTCCCGAATTATGGCAGGCCTATAAAAGGCATATGGTAGACGATTTTATGCGAAATCCTCTACGTATATTAAAGGGATGCTCTTTTCGCCGCGGCCGAACATATCGATAAGGTGATGACTAGATCGAAAAATTACGTTGATTATAACTTGGTAGCGTTAGGTTGCGTGATTTACGATGAGGAGGAGGACTACTTAGTAGGAGTCGAAATTCGTAACGATCTCGATTTCACTCTGCAAATGGGCGTCGATGATGATGATGATGATGTCGATAGTATGGCTACAATCGAGGGAGATTTTGTCATCAACGAAGATCTGTTAGCAACTTACGATGTTGGGACTTGAAGATCGCTTATTTGCGTATAATGAAGACCGTTGCTCAATCTTTGGGTCGTTTCGATGTCTATGACGATATGTTGGTGGATTTCGATCTCGAAGGTATAGATGGTGAAATGTTGCATTCCATTCGACACGGTAAAGGAAACGTCTTCTATTTGGACGGTCCCGGTGGCACGGGCAAAACTTATTTGTATAATGTGTTGTTAGTAAACATTCGTAAGTTATTCGAAACTAATACGGTGGCAGTGGCATGGACGGGGATCGCCGCATGTCTTCTTTTAGGCGGTAAGACGGCTCATAGAACGTTTAGGTTGGGTTTGGATTTAGATGAGCAATCAAGAGACGGTTTTGATATGGAACGTCCGGAGACGGAGGATATTCGTAGGAGCGGTATCATCGTTTGGGATGAAGCTCCTATGAGTCATATGTATGGAGTCGAAGCGGTCGATTGGTATTTGAGAGAGGTAATGGGACGTCAGTTGTGGCCTTTTCGTGGTAAGTGTGTCGTATTTGGTGGTGATTTTCGACAAATTCTACCCGTCGTAATCGGAGTTAATAAGATTATGTTTATCAAATCGTGTCTTCTAAAAAGTGACATTTGGGATTCGGTATTTCAGCTTCCGCTCAAAGAGAATATGAGAGCAAAATTAAGACAGGCCGTTCCGTCAGTCGGTAGAAATAGGGCTTCGCCGGTCATGAGTAATTGGGCCGAGTATATATGGGCGCTAGGAGAGGGTCGAGTCGAATATCATAAGGTTCAGTTTAGAACACATCCCGTCAGTCAGTGTATCGAGCTTCCCAAGGAATTGTTGTGTTTCAATTTAGATTAGATTCTTTCTTTTTGTTATGAAAATTTCGATTTTTCACCTCGCAATTATGATAAGTTTTCTCAGCGAGCCATTCTATGTCCGACGAATAAGGCGGTTGCCGATGTTAATACTTTGGTTTTGAATACGATGAGGCCGTCGTCACACGGTCATCAGGATGAGGATGAGATTCGTACTTATTTCAGCGTTGACGAAGTTT
>MU191030.1:0-11757 GCA_016904865.1 Pissodes strobi | reverse complement strand
CTGCGTTGAAGGAAACTCCTCGCGAGTTGCAAGACCTTGTGTTAGGTGATAGGGTATTGTCGACGGAATTCAGGGAAAAAATAAGAATCGTTAATAGTTTATTTGCCATGGCGACTTCTAAGGCTGGACGTGATAATGTTTTGCCACAAGTAGGGACTGCTGGACATTGGTATTTCGCTGTGTATTTCAGATATATCATCATTATCAGGGCATACCCGACGATAACGATTTAATTAGTCCCAGATTAAATCATTACGATTTTCTTGATGTAGGCGAGGTTATCGCTAGAAGGCATGAGTTAATCGGCAATAGGGTATCGCGTGAGTTGTTAGTTAAAATTGAGACAATTTTGAATTGTTATAATGAGTTTATTAGAAGTTATAGGACCGATGCGGAGGAGTTAGAAGAACTGAGGCACTCGGGGATTGCGAATGAGGAAAATGTCGTTATAGCGTTCGCTGACGATATGAAAATTCAGAGGCGAAATTTTTCGTTACTTGAATGTCGTAGCGATATAGCGGCCATTTTCGTCGGCGCGGAACCTCCGATGCACGTCGATTTGATGCTATATCCTCGTTTCGTCGTAACGGTTGCAGATGGTGATGGCGGCGCTGGCGGCGATAATAACGGCGAGCACGTCATGCTTCATCATGAAATTAAGAATTTGAATCCGTATGCGAATCCGATGGTTTATCCCTTGCTATTTCCCCGCGGCGATAGAGGCTACGTTAACAACATCGAGTTGATCGGTGGTCCCGTTAGAGGTGGAGAAGGCGGCGTTGACGAGCAGGATGAGGAGGAACAGGTAGATAGGAATAAACGTACGTATGTTAGTTTTCGTGAGTTTTACAGGTATAGACTGATGAATAGGGATGGTTTTTCGTTATTGCATAATGGTGGCAAATTATTTCAACAGTATGTGGTAGATTGTTGGTGTAAAGTGGAGGCGAATGAATTGTGGTATTTGAGGCAAAAGAACAATAACTTTAGAGTTGCGAAAAGAAAAGTTCTAGATATTATTAATAGAAATCGTAGGGACGATAATCAGGCAGCAGGAGGAGGAGGAGCATGAGCAGGAGTTTTGACTGATATAGGAAGGACAGTGATTTTGCCGACGTCGTTTATAGGTGGTGCTCGTCATACTCAACGGCAATATTTGGACGCAATGAATATCGTCGCTCGTCACGGTAAACCCGATCTTTTTATTACATTTACATGTAATCCGGCGTGGCCGGAGATTACTAACAGTTTAGGGATTTATCAAAAATCGTTGTAAAAAAAGTTATCCGCAAAAGTTTTTGACGTTACGACCATTGGAGGTGATGGAAATGCTCGTCCTCGCTATAGGAGACCTCATGATGGTAGATATTGTATGCAGGCCCGCCGTAAGCGGGCGTGGAAAGCGTGCACCGCACACGGGCGGCAGGGCCGGGGGGCGGCAAATCGAGCGCCGGCTACCCGGTCACCGGGTAGCCGGCGCGCGTATAGACATTTTATAATTTTTTGTAATTTTTCATAATCATAATTGAGTGCAAAAGATTACAAGGTGGCGGAGCAATCACGGAGGAACCACAACAATTTTTTTATGAGGTAAAAAAATCCGTTTTTGTTGGTAAATTCTCTAGGGGGGGGGCTGTTTTTAATAAAACCTTGTTATACATCAAAATGAGGGAAATTTAATGCAGATTCTAAAAATATATAGTTTCCGTAACCCCAAAGTAGCTCATATTAAAATATTGATTTTTTTTGACAAAATCCCCCAAAAAGGATATTAAAGCAATTAACGTCCTTTAGCCCGTCCGCTAAAGCGGACGGGGTAAAGGACGCTAGAGCGCCAAGGAGAGGCTCCAAGGTCTTCTCCTTGGAGCGCGCGAGGCGTGTCCGTTGAGGGTATAAGAAAATATGTCATAGTATAAAACCGCCATCTATTGGCATCCGTTAAAACTAAGATGCATTACCAAACGTCGTCTGTCATTCTATGAAAAACAGGACTGGCGAAGTTAGGGGAATCCCCTTTGCGCTTCTTTCTCACTTGGTAGGTTAGGTACCTAGATACTTGTACGCATTAGAACAGTGCTTTGGTAGATAAATAGTAACGATGGCACATTAAATTGCAATTATTTTGTTAATAGTTCTTTTGAGGTGGGTTTCAGCTTAATTATTGATATTTAAACTTGCCTAGTGTAATTATAATTCAATCATCCGTCAGTATAAAACAGAAGTGCAAAGGAATCGTAATTATGGTAAGATTGGTAAGTACTAACCTACGTTTATTTATAGACTTATCACAATAATTACTTATTTAATTATTCCAATGATGAGTTAATGAAACATTGTAAAGATTTAAATCTGAAACTTAAAGATGATTCAAGTAGTGAATCAGACATTGACGGTATTGATTTATTTAATGAAATCATTGCATTAAAATTGCATTTTGCAGAAAACCAGTCTAATGATCCACCAACCTTATTACAGTATCTTTTTACCAATGACTTAATTTCAACATTTCCGAACAAAGCAATAGCGCTAAGAATATTACTTACACTGCCGGTTTCAGTTGCATCTGGTGAAAGATTCTTTTCAAAATTAAAAATTATCAAACACTATTTAAGATCAACAATGCTTCAGCAAAGACTAAGTTATTTAGCTATAGTTTCCATTGAACATGAAATTTTAGACAGTTTGGATACAAGAAAGGTGATTGATAGAAGATTTCGCAAATGTAAAGGCAAGAAGAGTTAAATTTTGGTAAACAAAAATAATAAGAACTTAATTATTTAAAATAAATGTTTTATCTTCGTTAAGTTGTTTTTTTTCCCACCATAATGAGAAAACATTAATTATCCTTTTTTTGACAAAACTCAGAGTAAGTAGTCGTAGGGTAGGACGGCATAATCGGTATTGCACGCGGGCGACGAAACAGCTAGCGGCGGGCCTGATTGTATGATAGATGGGCATAAATGTTATAATTCGAGAGTAGTGCCGTACAATAAGTACGTTTTGTCCAAGTATAAATGTCACGTTAACGTTGAGCTGTGTGGTAGTTTGGCGTCGATGAAGTATTTACACAAGTATGTGCGGAAAAGTTTAGATTGTCTTAGTATGGATGCTCAGTTAGCTTCTGAACAACAACGGCAGCAGGAGGTGAGTGAAGGTCAGCAGCAGCAGCAGGAGGGGCGTACAGAATTGTTGGTCGATGAGATTAGGGAATATGTCGATTGCAGCTTGTTAGGCCTGTTGGAGGTTGTTTGCGTATAAGGTGTCTGGACGATCTCATGCGTGCATTGCGTTGCCGTTACATTTGGCTGGAGAAAGTTATGTTGCTTTCAATGATGATCTTGATGTAGAGGGTGTCGAGGCTGTTAATTCGAAAAATACCAATTTGGAAGCTTTTTTTAAATTAAATTCCGTCGATGTATCCGCTAGACAATATTTTTATCACGAAATTCCCGATCATTACACGTGGGATAATAAAAATATCGAATGGAAGGCTAGGGTTCAGGTTTCTAAGACCATAGGTTGTTTAATCGAGAATGTTGTTAAGGCATCGTAGGGGCCCGGAGAGTTTCGAAGATTTGAGAACGGTAAATGGAGAATTGTGTGAAACCTATCGACCTATCACTATGAGTATCACAGTTGTTTGCAGGAGGCCGTCATCAAAGATAATTCGAAGAGGTTGCGTCGATTATTCGGTTTGTTGTGTTCGGTTGCCGAGGATGAGTTGTGTCAGGTTCCCGAATTGTGGCAGGCCTATAAAAGGCATATGGTAGACGATTTTATGCGAAATAATCCCGACGTATCTTATAGGGATGCTCTTTTCGCCGCGGCCGAACATATCGATAAGGTGATGACTAGATCGAAAAATGACGTTGATTTTAACCTGGTAGCGTTAGGTTGCGTGATTTACGATGAGGAGGAGGACTACTTAGTAGGAGTCGAAATTCGTAACGATCTCGATTTCACTCTGCAAATGGGCGTCGATGATGATGATGATGTCGATAGTATGGCTACAATCGAGGGAGATTTTGTCATCAACGAAGATCGGTTAGCAACTTACGATGTTGGGACTTGAAGATCGCTTATTTGCGTATAATGAAGACCGTTGCTCAATATTTGGGTCGTTTCGATGTCTATGACGATATGTTGGTGGATTTCGATCTCGAAGGTATAGATGATGAAATGTTGCATTCCATTCAACACGGTAAAGGAAACGTCTTCTATTTGGACGGTCCCGGTGGCACGGGCAAAACTTATTTGTATAATGTGTTGTTAGTAAACATTCGTAAGTTATTCGAAACTAATACGGTGGCAGTGGCATGGACGGGGATCGCCGCATGTCTTCTTTTAGGCGGTAAGACGGCTCATAGAACCTTTAGGTTGGGTTTGGATTTAGATGAGCAATCAAGAGCCGGTTTTGATATGGAACGTCCGGAGAAGGAGGATATTCGTAGGAGCGGTATCATCGTTTGGGATGAAGCTGCTATGAGTCATAGGTATGGAGCCGAAGCGGTCGATAGGTATTTGAGAGAGGTAATGGGACGTCAGTTGTGGCCTTTTGGCGGTAAGTGTGTCGTATTTGGTGGTGATTTTCGACAAATTCTACCCTAATCGGAGTTAATAAGATTATGGTTATCGAAAAATTCGATTTTTCACCCGCAATTATGATAAAATTTCGATTTTTCATCTTGCAATTATGATAAGTTCTCTCAGCGAGCCATTCTGTGTCCGACGAATAAGGCGATTGCCGATGTTAATACTTTCGTTTTGAATAGGATGAGGCCGTCGTCACACGGTCGTCAGGATGAGGATGAGGTTCGTACTTATTACAGCGTTGACGAAGTTTTAAAGGGTCAAGACGACGAAATATATGTTCCCGTAGATGTCATCAATTCGCTCGAAACTTCCGGTCTTCCTCCGCATGAGCTAACTTTGCGATTAGGGCCGATGGTGATCTTATTAAGAAATTTAGATGGTGCCAGAGGACCGTGCAATGGGAGGAGAATGGTCGTAGTTAAAATGTCCAATTATTCGTTGGAATGTCAAATTTTGACAGGCGTTAGTAAGGGTAAGATAATATGGTTGCCGAAGTGTGTCATGACTTGCAAAGATTTAATTTTGCCTGTGAAAATCACTCGGTATCAGTTTCCCATTCGTTTGGCTTTCGCCATGACCATCAATAAATCTCAGGGTCAAACTTTCGAAAAAGTTGGTTTATATTTGAGTAGTGCCGTTTTTTCCCATGGTCAGCTTTACGTCGCATTGTCTCGAGTAGGTAATCATTCGGATATCAAGGTTTACGTAGAGGATAGTAGTAAACAGGGTAAGTTTCAATATTATGCTGGGAATAGGTTTACTAAAAACGTTGTTTACGATGAGGTTCTTCGGTTAGCTTCCGTCGTTTCGGATGATAGGAGGAATATGTCTTTGGAATTGAGTAGGAATGAGGATGTCGCGCAGGTCGATGTTTTGGAGGATGAGTATGTTAACTATGACGTAGACGATCGTGTTTTCGACGATACTTTTGTGCATTATGATGTTCACGATTATGGGAATGTAGAAAATATCCGTGATGAGGTCTACAATATTTATGATTTTAACTTGCCTAGTACTTCGACGGTTTGCGTGGTTCGGCGTTTCCTGTGTGGAGATATGCATCTGATAGCGATTCGTTGGATTGGGGATTGATATGTTGATAGGATAAAATCGAAAACAAAAAAAAAGTATAAAAATAAAAACGCAAAAAAATAGAAAAAAAATAACACACATACGCATAGATACATCGCTTATACACACACACACACACACACATACGCACACACGGAGTGGAACGATGAGGGCCTGCTGGTGGCCCACTCTGCATACGAACGATATCGTATATACATATATCGTATATTTCGTAACTGATACTCATCATATTTCAATTTATTTTAGGAAGGAATATTTTTTTTTGGTTAGTGGCAATAGTCACCCCGGAGAAGGTGCTAAAATGGGTTTTAAGGAAATTGAAATACTTGGCCATAGTGGCCCCAAAGCAGGGTGTGAATATGGCCATCCAATTTTTTTTGTCCCATCCGTAATCAATTTTTGAAAATTATTATTACAACTTTTTTTTCCTTACATAGAGGAAGGGCGCCAAATATGGAATAGGTCGGTAATATGGAATAGTTCAAAATTAGGAAAACTAGCAAGCGACCTCTATTGATTACGCACCAAAAGTGTCAAGTTGTACCGCTTAGATATTTATTTCCCGCCGGCTCATCCGTAGTATGATTTGTTGCCTCGCCAAGGACGGTTGTTTGTTTTGCTGCGCCATAAAAGTATTGTAGCCTTTGCTGTTTCCATGTGTTTGGCAGAAAATATTTCGTATTTAATTAAATCTTTGTGAATTTGTGAATCTTGAGACACCAGTTTATATATTAGTTGGGTAAGTTTGATTTTTTCGTATAGAAAATTTTTAGCAGTCGATAAAAGTTTAGGTTATGAGGGTCACTAATATGGATTTTTTAAACCATATTTGTAACCACAAATAGAGAAGAGTATTCCATATTAGTGACCAATAAAAATATTTAAATTGTGACTCTGTTAGCCCCAAAATAAATTGCTTTTCAATTTAATAATGTTGCATTCTGCTTTAATTTTGGATACATTTTTTATTTGGATAGTATATTATGTAATATTTTTATGTTTTGTTTCAATATGGAGTCAAAAAGAAAATGCTATGATACAAGCAATCCGTGCTGTCAAAGATCAACGTATGGGGTATTTACTAGCATCCAAAATATACAATGTTCCCAGAACAACCCTTTTCAGGCATTGCCAAAAAGATGAGATCCAGAGATGGCTGCTGAAACACAACTAGGTCGACCAACGGTACTAACGAAAGAATTGGAAGAACTTATAAGATATTTGCTTCATATGGAAAGTAAGTATTTTGGATTAACCAGACACGACATTAGGAATATGGCATATCAACTTGCTGTCAGAAATAATCTGCCAAATCCCTTTGGTAAAGAAACAGCTGGAAGAGGGTGGCTTAGGCTATTCATGAAGCGTCACTCAAACAAACTGTCGTTCAGAAGGCCAACCGGAACATCTTTTGCTAGAGGAAAGGGCTTTTCCAAAGAAAACGTGCAGTCATTTTTTAAAATATTAACAGATGAATTTGAAAAACATAGCTATTCAGCAGACCGCGTTTTAACGTTGACGACAGTGGTCTATCTCCATCAAAGATACCACAAATTGTTGCACATAAAGGCAAGCGACAAATTGGTAGCATTACTTCCGCTGAACGAGGGTCACTGATTACCACAGTATTTTGTATGAGCGCAGGAGGAAATTTTGTTCCACCCCTAGTTATATTCCTCAGAAAAAAATTAAGTCAGCAGCTTACAGGGGACGAAGTTTGAGTGTCATCCATCAGGATGGATACAAAATAACATTTTCACAAAATGGTTTGAGCATTTTATAGAGACAGTAACGCCTACACCAGAATCTCCAGTTTTGCTCATACTGGATGGTAATTATTCACACACTCGCAATATTCAGCATGGCCAGAGATAATCATATTATCATTGTGTTTACCACCACACTCCACACATAAGCTACAGCCCCTCGACAAGTCTTTCATGGGACCATTCAAAGCACATTACAGTGAAGAGATAAGAACGTGGGTGCGGCAAAATGCCCGTTCAGTATCCGCATATGACGTAATGGAAATCTTTGGCAAAGCTTATTTAAGAGTTCAGCGTGGTGAAATTGCTGTAAATATTTCATTAAATTCCTCAGCAATATTTTTCCAATTGTTTTCTGATGGTTGTACAAAAACCCTACTCTTCAAAGTATCCCATATAGCTTGACAGGTTGTGGCAATGATTCCTGACACGGTGGACTTTCCAACAAGGAACAAGTATGATAGCGATATCATGCTGTCACCTGACGCTAAATATCTTAAAGTTAATTACAAACGGATTTTAGCACTAATCGATCCTCTAACACTATTTTGTTTTTCTATTTCTGGGCCAACAATAAGTAATAATTCACTAAATGTTTCTGGTTACATGCGGAGAAAATTAAAATATTTCTCCCAATCATTCAATTTCATTTCATCCAACAAATTATTACTAGCACTTTGTATAAGTCTTTGTTCTAGATGTGTGCCAGTGTTATTTTTCAGTGGTGGCTTGCTATCGAAGCGATTCGTAGCGTCTCAAAGTCCCACACAGATGGCGCCAGATGTTTCATCTCACGACCTACCAAGGTTCTGTTTGAACTATGTACTACCTTCTTTTGCATCGTCGTTGAGTCTCTTGTGTTGAGACTCCCAGAAGCAGTGATGCCACAGCTACCGATTTATCGGTAGATCTACCGATTTTGGATAGTGTCTACCGATAAACCGATTTTCGCCAACATTCTACCGATTTTTCATTATTATAAAAAATACCATAAAATTGTCTAAAAACGTCTTTACTTAAATTAAAAATCTAATATTATTAATATTTTAGGGCATATTTCTACACCTCGTTTGCCGATTGCCTGGGAATTACATAGAATCGTTAATTCATTGCTTTTCGATGAAAGGTGATTCGGTGATTCCCTTGGTTGCGTTCATTAAGTACATCGAACGACGTCCAACGCACCCGATTCCGATTAAAACGAACGGAATCAGGTGCGTCGTTCGACGTATTAAATAAACTCACTCCTGTTGTGGTAAATGGCTGGTGATTCCCCTGTTTTAGTAAATGCCGGGTAATTTCCCTATTTTAGAGAAATAGGGGAACTACTGGAATACCTTCATATAAAATTTCATTGCGTAGAAAATAGTTCATTTATTCGCTTGTTACCGTTTTACGCACACAATAAAATTTTAAATTCGAAAGCATGAGTGATAGTGATAGTAATAGTGGTGGTGAGGGTAGCAGTACAGGCATAAGAAAAAAAGCAAAATACTTTCAAAACTATAAGAAAGATTGGGAAAATATTCCCGAGTTCAAAGGATGGCTAACTAATAGTTTGAAAGGAAGTTCATACGCAAGATGCAAACCATGTGATAAAGACATTAATATAACCAGTAGTAAAGACGCTCTAATTAAGCACAAAGCACGACAATTTCATATAAAAAGAATTAAATGTATTGCAAAACAACCATCGATCACATCATTTATTGGAACAGAAGGAGTCTCAAAAATTACGTTAGATCGTAGCGTGAAAGAATGTAAGAGGTGCTTAAAATATATTATTTAGGTATAGTTGTGCTAATGCAAAAATCTGATATCTGGAATATCAAATTAAAATATATTATTTTTATTTTAGGCAAAATCCGTTTGAGTGCTTTCCTAGCAGAACACCATCTACCATTTACCATCATGGACCATTTACCAAAGCTGGTTGCCAGTGTTTGTACCGACTCCGACATAGCAAAGCACCTAGAATGTGGAAGGACAAAATCAACTTCAATAATAAAAAATGTACTTGGGCGGCATAGTTTTGAAAATCTGCAAACATTCCTTCAGCATAACAAGTTTTCTTTAATAGTCGACGAATCTACCGATGTAAGTACCGAGAAGCAATTTGCTTAGTAGTAAGAAAGGCGCTTAGTAATTACACAATTAGTGATGTTTTTTTAGCTTTAATAAAACTCTCAGCAGCTGATGCAACAACTATTTATACACATATTGTTGATTTTTTTGTGAAACATAACATTCCATATAAGAACAATTTAATAGGTTTTGCTTCGGATGGAGCTAATGTAATGATGGGAGAACATCATTCGGTAATGCCTCTTTTAAAAAAAGACGTTCATAACTTATATATAATGAAATGTATATGCCATTCATTCCATCTTTGTGCATCGTATGCTTGCGAAAAAATTCCTAGATTTGTCGAAGACCTTACAAGAGACATTTATAACTATTTCAATTCCAGTCCAAAAAGAACAGCCAAACTTGCTCAGTTTCAAATTTTTTGCAATTTAAAAATTAAAAAAATACTACACCCATCCCAGACCCGCTGGCTATCAGTTCATTCAGCTGTGTCCAGAATTTTGGAGCAGTATGGACCGTTACAACTTTATTTTATGGATGCCGTCACTAATAATGATTTACTAATATCTGAAAATATTTTAAAAAAATTAAATGACCCGGTAACAAAATTGTTTTTGCAGTTTTTGGATTTTATTCTACCTTTTTTTAACAATCTGAATAGGGAGATGCAATCCGAAGATCCAAAAATTCACTTGCTCTATAAAAATATTAGCAACATAATAAAAACAATTTTTGAGTGTTTTATAAAACGGAATTATTTGTTAAATACTGCACTTGAAAATGTCGACTTCAAAAATCCGGCAAATTATTTGCAAATTGAGGACATTTATTTAGGGGCCAATGTGCAGAAAACCATTTCAGAAATAAGATTATCACCAGATCAGCTGCAATTTTTTAGGCTTAGGTGCTTAGACTTTTACATCGAAGCCTGTAGCCAGATTATCAGAAGATTTTCATTAAAAAATAACCCTATAAAAAAATTGGAGATGTTAGATCCTGCTATTGTAAAATTGGGAACAATTCAGTCAATAACTGATGTAGCCATTTTATTTCCAAACATAGTTAATAGTAGTGATTTGCAAGCCCTAGACACAGAATGGCGAATTTTGCGAAACTGTAAAGAAATCGAATCATTTCCTAACGAAGCTGTGGGTTTTTGGCAAGAAGTTCAAAAAATGAAATTAGGAGATGACTCATCGGCTTTTAAAATTTTATCAAATTTCACTTTTTCAATATTAAGCCTCCCACACTCATCAGCAAATGTAGAAAGAATCTTTTCTGATATCAATTTAACAAAAACAAAACAAAGAAATAAATTAAATAACGCAACTATATCTGGACTTCTTCACACTAGAAGTTATATTAGGCACAATAACTGCTATGATTTTAAAATTGAAAAAAATCATTAAACTGCAATAAGTAGCAGATCACTTTATGATACTTAAATAAATAATATATTATTATACTATTAATCAAACTAATGTATTTGTACTTTCCACATTTGCCATGTATATCTCTCATAATATTATGTTAAAATTGGCTGTGTTTGAAGAAAAAAGGTATTTTTTTGTTCTTTCAAATAGGTTTAACTTTTGCAGTATTATTTAAATAATCGTAGTTTATTTTGTTCTTAACTATTAGTTGATCACAATATCCGAATTAGCAAGTTACAAATTATATAATATCAGCTGAAGATATTTTTAAAATATGTGTTCATTTATTTTGTGAGTTTGTAATGTTTAGGTAGGTGCTTACCTATTTTTTACTAAATAAATGCATTTATAGTACATGGAAAGTGTTTTAATTCTCATATTTCAAGTAATAAACGTATCAATAAAAACATTTGCATTAAAATCATATTAACAGAAAAACTAGCGATTTTTTCACGAATCTACCGATATTTAGAATCCAAATCTACCGACATTTTAACCGGACCTCTGGCAACACTGCCCAGAAGCATAGCCTGGCTGATGAAGGGTAGAGGGTAGAGGCCCAGAAACCGGTCCCAGGAGGCACTTCTGCGATGCAATCGAAAGTAGTATCATTATGGACGTTTTGCAAATGTAAAAATGGAACGATTTTTTCGTCTTCTAAAACATATATTACCGATCAAGAATGAGCGAAAATATGGTTGCCTATATTATCGCATAGGGATGCTTGGAACAGGATATTTTTAATAACAGATACAACCTGTTCCAGTTTCAAAAAATACCTGTTT
>JAEQML010054185.1:0-38684 GCA_016904865.1 Pissodes strobi | reverse complement strand
CTGGCGCCTTGCATTATTTAAAATATATTATGATTGGTTTGCATTATTTAAAATATATTAGTTCAAGTCGGTTATCAGATTTTTGTTTTCGTTAGAAAAAAGAGTTTTTGATATATTAAACATAGGCCCAAGTGACCTAACCTATAGCTATGACATCACGGCTTAGAATTTCATGGCGCCCCCCGCTAGCACCAGCCTCCGCGAGAACCGCGTTACAGCTCATGCGTGGCCTGTCATTTGTCAGCTGTCATGTCTGTGTTCGTTTAGGTGATCCAACCACTCCTACTACCCTGGTCAACTGTCAGCTGTCAACAACCAACCGACAACGCCATCTGTCGGGCTACATCTTAAATATGGTGTCGTCCACGTGAGCGATTTTTGCTACTGCGCACCTCCACCGCGGCGGTGGCCCCAGACCCCGCTAAGTATCCCTACTTGCAGTTAAAAGCAGCTCATTTTATTAGACCGTAAGACAACATAAGAAAATATATTGCATGAAATTTACTAATTTATATTTTGTTATAGTTTGGGTAGAGGATGACGATGATTTTTTAACAGATGAGGAAATCCACAAGAAATTTGGTAAAATATTGTCTGAAAATTATTTCAATTTATTTACTTAATTTTTACTTTATTACAGGTATTAAGAGAAAGAGGTAAATAATTATGAAGCAGTGCACTAGGGCTCCTGGCGAAAGCACTTAAAAAAAAGCGCGCCAATATCTCTACCTCTTCTAGGTGGTGTGGAAATGAGTTGTATCGATTTTTGATATCATCATGACTATGTATGTGATAAAATTAGAGTCAACAATATGGTCAACATGTGCCTATAAAGGTATTACATTTACCTCAATTATTTCTATCATAATTTTAGCATGTGGCATGGATCGAGAATTACAAACATTTTTGGTCTGTCGCCGGGATGCATGAAATATTATTTTATATTGACCAGATATCTCAATTATTATATTACGCATGTATCCAAGAGCTTTTTCGCTTCAATTACTTTCTCTCTCTATTTTTCTATTTTTAAAAAATCTAACTGCATAATTTTGGCAATATACTAACGACATTTTATATACTATATGATTTCTATATTTTATTCTCCCCCATCTATAAAGTACCTACATGTTGCGGTGATATATTGCATCCACTTTACTATCCTAATAAAACTCACATTATTATACACAACTTTTGAAAGAGCTTTATTTATTCTCACTCGCCACCCTTAATAAAAAATCAATATCGTTCGCGGAGACAGGTTCCTGTACGAGTTTTGTGAAATTTACCACGCTCAACAGTGCCCTATTTTTTCGTAAATTCACAGAAACTCGCTGAAATAATCGATATCGCTTACGGAGGCAAACAAATGTAGTGCGTTCGACAGTATCCTATAATATGAGGTTTAATAATTCTCGTTTGATGGCGCACCATGGTTTAATTTATATTTATTAATTAATAATGTCTTTAGATTTTTAAGGGATAATTAAACATTAATTAATATTTTAATACAATAATGTCTAAAGAACGGATGGAAATTGCATATATTTAACCGATGGTATGTGTGAATCATAGATTTCTATGGTGTGAATTTTGTGAAATTTTCTGAAACCTCTTATGCCCAGTTTCTTAAAGTATGGATAACTTTATTCTACAAATATTTCCTATGACAACGATTGTTAATACAATTGCAGCCATAGTAGTTATAGGCTTCATAACTTTATACAATATATATCTGATACTTCAGAAACCGGGGATTAGACATGTTAATCATGCAACCTCCGGCTGACCAATGATTATCGATTTTGTTATCGTGGCGATTACATATGTGACATGCTCG
Source organism: Pissodes strobi (assembly GCA_016904865.1). Lineage (NCBI taxonomy): Eukaryota > Metazoa > Arthropoda > Insecta > Coleoptera > Curculionidae > Pissodes > Pissodes strobi. Next base: position 36,844 of record JAEQML010054185.1, on the reverse strand, counting down.
AGGCGAATGATTCTTTTGAGAAGGTATGCTTTTTTATTTGCTGTAACGCATATTATTTATACATGTTGTAAACGTTTAAAGTTTTATAGAACATGAACTGTTTTTTACCGAGCTCGTACGCCCGAAAGCCGCTACCGCTTATAGGCTAAACATACTTGCGTTCAAATCGATCTAGTATTGCTGCTGTAGCTTGTGTTATTTTAGTACCCCAATATATGAATATAATTTATGGAAAAGTTGATTTAATAAATATAAATAATTCATATATCGTTTTTTTTTTCATCATAACGCTTGCTTTTAGTTATATCAGCCTTTAAAAAAATGGTTATTTGTAGTTTATTTATTTTCTCATTAAAATATTACAATCTGGTTGCCAGTTTTTCATTTTATATCATATTATTAGCCAAACATATTAGAACCCAGTGTAAAATCATGCAATTTATAGTATTAAACAACCAAACTCACAAAAGATAAGATTGGCGGTCACGCACAATGAGAAAACATTTTTTTTCAAATGAATTTATCTAGTATTGCAATACAAAGAAATAACGATTTAATTTGAGAATATAAATAACTTGCAGTTAATAAAAAAAAGGCATCAAGCTAATATCCGAAAATAATTTAAGTATAAATGTGTTTTAAATTATATTAAAAAATGACGTTAAGTCGCTGAATCTTAATATATAACCTAAAATTGCTTATAGATGGCATAGCGGCTATTCTATTCATATCTAACAAAATATCGGTGGTGACATAGCCTATAAATAGTGTTTTATTCGCTTTGAAAAGTATATAATATTGCTAATGTATTTGTAAACAATTTTCGGAATCTAAATAAATGATGTAGATATGGCCATAATTATTCTGCATCCGTGTGTTTCTAAAATTACATATGAACATGTGTGCCTTTCGAAGCTTTGTCCCAAAACGAATTAATTCAACTTCTTGAATGTCATACAGTTCTTGATAAAATTAATGTCAACAATATCGCCACTTGTGCCTATAAAGGTACCACATTTAGTCCAATTATTTCTTTATAATTTTAGTATGTGGCATGGACCGAAAATTACAAAAATCTTTTCTCTGTCACTGGGGTGTAGGAAATATTATTTTATATTAACTAGGTATCACAGTTATTATATCACACACGTATCCAAGAGCTTTTTCGCTTCAATTACTTTCTCTCATTATTTTTCTATTGTTTAAAAATCTAACTGCATAATTTTAGCAATATAAGCTCTGTTCCAACTGAGCAAGAAACCGTACATGGGACGGTAACTTCCAGTAGCATAATTCGTTTATCAACATGACAGGTACTTATCACCTCCAAAAATGAAATTGACGACTAGAAATGACGGTCCCTCGTACGGTTTTCTAGTCGGTTGGAACAAACCTATACTAAGGGCATTTTATATACCTAGCTCTATTTCAATGGCATCAGCTATACAGCTGTTTCCGATTTTTTTGTATGTATGACTTGGTGGTCTAGTGGTAGCGTGCCCGTCCCGCATGCCGAAGGTTCGTGGTTCAATCCCCGCAAGACTCGAAAACTTTTTATTAATTTAGGTATTTCCGAAGGGTGGCCGAGAGGTTCCGATGATTGATGGCCGCCGAGATTTCGAGGATGGTTGTGAAATATGCTATAGCTCAAGTCGACGACTTGGGAACAAAAATGACCAGGATGGACCTGTGATTTTCTTATGGAGATTTACATGCAAAAATGGCCGAAATTGCTGCTCAACTGTCATAGCTTATCTACTAACTGCATACACAGTTCCCAGAAAAAGTTAATGTCTGGGCTGGATTGTTTCCCAGACATGTAATCAGTAATTTAACGAGGGAAATTTAACCGGTGAACGATATCTTCAGCTTCTTCGGCTTGAAATAGTTCCAACTATAAACAATTTAACTCCCGATATTAACTAGCTATCAGCTAGATGGAGCTTCTCCGCATTTTACTCCGTGTAGTTAGAGCATTTTTTGGATGTCAAGTTCCCAAAGCCATTGGTAGGAAGAAAGGAAGGAAGGAAGAAAGGTCTTTCGAATGGCCTTCACGGTCCCCCGATCTTTCAGATTTCTTTTTTGGGGTCATCTGAAAAACAATGTTTATCGAAACAAAGCCAATAATTTAGAAAAATTAAGAATTAAGTTTTAAATGAAAGTGAGAGAATAACAATGGAAGTGGTTTTAAATACCCAAAGTTTTTGCCTTTTTCAACATTTATTAAAAATTAGAGCTGTTTTTCCATGATTTGTGATACCGTCCTTTTTTAAACTTAACTTATCAAATTGTTTCTTGAAATTTATTTTGTGCTTTGTGACTGATCAACATGTCATGATATCTAGGAAACTAATGAATTTAGGCATAAAGAATGCTTAATAAAAAATGTTCAAAATTGACTGGACAATCAAAATAAGTAATAATAAACCGGGTGTTCCATTTGAAAAATATAACTATCATTATCCACAACTTTGTGGGCGACCCTGTATATTCCAATTTATTGCAGATATGTAGATTTTTAAAAGCTCTACAACTTTTTGATAGCCCCTGTATATTTCGAAATAATCGACCATTCTGGTAATTTTTCCTAACCCTGTATATATGGGAAAAGTGGTTTGATTTAATATAAATAATAAGAGTGTACGAAAGCATGTACGAAATGTACTAAATGAAACACTTTTTGTATTCCATACAAAAAGTGTTTCATTTAGTTAATATAAATAACATTTTATTCGTTTTGGACCCCACGACCTTTTTGTTTTTTTTAACGGTTTTAAAGACTTTTGGGTGAACATTGGGCGTTGCACCGTGAACATTTTCGGCATCCGCCAGAACCTGCGGCGAGCAGTACCTACAACAGAAAGGTGCACCTAAAATAAGTGCGGGCCGTACAGTGTCCATCCGGAAAAAAGATGTTGGCGACGCCAGACGTCACTGTTTATAAATGCCTTCATTTGCACTGTTTGCATTTCTTATTCTCAATCATGTGATTATTAACTAAATTGGAGTTTGGAACCCTTGGGCGAAATGCACTAAAACACAGTTTTATCCACAATACCGGAACAGAATTTTTACACCCTTGCGCGTTTGATTGACTAGCCTGTTGCCTCTTTACCTATTTCTGGTGCATGAGATCGTCAAGTCTGTATACTAAAAGATCTCGGCCACCTAAGCAGCAACTCCGAGGGAAAATATTCGGATATGTAAGAGGGAGGCTAATGATTGTTAGGTACTATTGATGAAACGGGACGACATACTGTCACTGGGTTTTGCGGATGGTGCAAGCCAACAGCCAATCCACGTCTGACTATCGTTTCGCTTGATATACAGATGGCCTCAAAATTGCCATTGGTAATGCAGTGGAACAACCACATGGCTAGATTTGTTTTTTTCCCTTTCATGATTTAATTTTTAACACATTATAGAGTATAAGGTATAGGGGAGAGGCGGGGACATTGGGACGCTACAAATATAATTAGCTGTGTACAGCTTTGCTTTCAATATATTGATCATATAATTTTATGTTGTTGCACTGATAAATGTACTATCTATCAGCTTAGTGGTTATTCACTAATAGATGAATCAGATTTTTGTAATTACCCAAAGTATCCCAATGTACCCCTTGGCTGGGGTAGATTTGGCCAGTGTAGGGGCAGGTGTGGACAAAAACAATTTGTTTTGTTCTAAAAGTTTTGTCGTGTTCATTTGGCCAATATAGGTGGTACGATCTAACATAAGTCGTATAAACAGTAAAAAGTGTAAAGAAGACATTATTAAACACAAAATTTTTATTTAGTTTAGTTGACATTATAGGCACCGAAGTCTACTTGAAACCGCTTTATTGAACAAGACCTTGCAGTTGTTTCAGACGTTCTTGGCTTCGGTAGTTTTAGTTCCACTTGTTCCAATTCTATTAGGGCCTTATCAGTGACTTGGGGAAAAGTAAATCCATTTCCTTTCTTTCTGAGAAAATTTGTTAAATATTTTCCGTCGACTAAATCTTCCACTTCTCCAACATAATACTTCTGGGTCTTCTTCGTACAATACTTTACCAGCAAAAAGTCACCGATTTCGATATTTGGAATCCCAGATTCAGGATTTATGATAGCTTCTACGTCTTGCATGAATTCTTGGTTGGAATTTTCATGGTCCATTTCACTTAAACAGTCAGATTCATCATCAGCATAGCTCACTTTGTCTCCGGAATCATCTGAATCATTGGCTTGTTGCTCTACATTATCAAACAGATTATGTTTCACTTGCTTCTTCTTTTGCTTGGCTATCTTTTCTTCTTCTAGTCTATCTTTTTCTGGCGTCTCTGTTAGAATTCGCGATTTTCCAGGCTTCTTCCTTTGGAATGTGATTTCTTTTTTTCTGCTTCGGGGAAGGGCCGTATTATGTCTGGAGATATGACTTCCGGCTGTAATGAAGCTGATGGAGTGCTATTGACCAGCGAAGATGTTGATGGTCCGTCTGTTTCTTCTGGAGCCCTTGAATCTCTTACAGATGAAGCAGCGAAGTCATCGTCCTTAAAAATACCTCTATCAAAAGGCACAATACCGCTTTTTCTAAACCCAGAACATATATTGGCTAGTGTAAAAGCTTTTTCTGTCAGTTCTGCAATTTTATAAATGGATACCCTTTTGCCAGGATGATTTACCAACCAATCATTAAAAGCTTGCTTCAAATAAGTTTTAAATGGGCCATATAGCGCAACGTCAAGAGGCTGGAGGCAATGGGGGAGAACGGTAACGAAAATAATTCCATTCTCCCTACAATATAAAATTGTTTCGAGGCTGATATGGGACTCATGGTTGTCCAAAACAATCAATATGGGTTCATCCTTCGTACATTTCGTATGCTTCTGTATGTCTTTAATAACATGCAAAAATAATATGGATGTCATCCATCCTGACCCTGACTTGTTGGCTAATCCAAGACTTCCTGTGGGCTAACCTTTCATAAAAACATCCTTAAATTTTGCTCTTGGAAACACATACACAGGAAGAATTGTATTTCCAACTCTATTTATTATGGCGCAAAATGTAACCAGCTCTCCTCGTTCTGCGGATACTGGACCCACTTGTTTTGTACCAGTTTTGGCAATAACTTTCGGTGCATCTAAAACAGTGGCAACACCTGTTTCATCCAAATTGTATGTTCGTTCTGGTGGTATCTTGTATTTTTCTAAAACTGTCTGGAAATTATTTAAAAAATCCTTCACATTTGTTTCATTAAATCTGGAGACTCTTGGTATTGGTATTTTCTGGCTTCCTTAATGCCAAAATTGGATACCTCTTCATGAATAATTTCATCCAATCCTTTCCAGCGGATGAGTTATTCCAGCTCGGCGGATACTCTACATTTAGTTTTTTGGCATACTCGAATGCCAATTTTTGAGCTTGGGTATATGTGAGACCATAATTTAATTTCGAACTTTGGATAAAATATTTGGCTAGTTGTTCTTCTTGGGCAGATGTGAAAACTTGTTGGAATGACTGGAATGGTGATGAAAATGATATGTCGAGATTTAGATCAGAAGCATCAGGATCTCGGCTAGGGTCTTCCAGGCGTGTTTTTTTATTTTCGTCACTCTGTTACCCACAGTCGATTTTTTCAAGTTGTAGGTTGTGGCTGCAGTTCTTATTGAAAGTCTTCCTTGCAAAACCTCTTCAACAGCGGCAATTATATTCTCCGATATAGCAGAACGATCGGTCTTCCTCTTGTAGATCCTTACCATTTTAAAGCCTGAAAAATATATTCAGTCATTTCCCACATTTTCTCTGGGGTAGATTGGGAGAGTGTCCATATGTGCCCCCGACTAGATGTCCCAAACTACCCTAATCATACTTATAAACAAAATGAGGTTATGTAAATAACTAAAATAAGCAATTACGACAGCATATACCGACATAGTAAGGATAGTTCACTTACCTCTAGAATTTTAACTGAGTTAATTCTAACATCCACATGGAAAATACTCGATCTCAAACGATTTCCGATTTGTTTACAACGCCGTGACACGTGTATCCAGCAGAGTGTAATTAGCTACTGAGTCGCTTGACGCGACGCGGTCGAAATTTTTCTACAATAAAATAGGTACGTAGTGCGCTCTAACAGTCAAGCAGTACAATAATTAAACATTATGCTTAGTGGCGCTAAAATTTGAACTGTCCATATGTGCCCCGTGTCCCAATGTCCCCCCCCTCTCCCCTATATACAGGGTTTTTTTAAGCAGCACAACAACGGGAATTCAAGTTTCCAGACCGAAATGAACGCGATTATGAAATGTGGGAATGAAAACTGAAAAGCTCTCAAAGGAAATGCTATTTACAATAAAAAAAAGCTAAAATTTATAATAATACTCAATCCGTCCTTGAGTTTGATAAGAGTTAATCTGTGTCTAATCTAAGTGTAGCATTACCAACTGACAGTACAATGATCCACTATGTGCTCATTGGAATCTGAGCCTATGATAAGGGTGTCAGTCAGATCATAGTCCTAACGAATGAATAATCAAGCAGGCAAGGGAACTATATCGGTTGTCTCCTTGAAGAAGGCAGGCTGGGATTCTTTTAGACGATCAAACTCTTCGTAGGGTCAAACCTTCATGCCCTTGAAGAAAAAGACCAAGGTTCTTTATTAGTGACAGTAATTTTCAGTAAAATTGTAAGTTATTTGGCGTAATTTCTAAAAGGAATATTGACGGGGAAACTATTTAAACATCATATAATACTACGTACCTGTAGCTTTTAGGTTGTTCAGGAACATGATTATTTTTATTTCTCGTCCAATTTATTATAAGGCCGATTTAAAACAACATTACATTACTTTTCATGTTCATAAAAGCTCGATATATGACCTTAGTTGTTTGCACTGAATGCACATGCACTTTCGTGGTATGATTATGTAAAAAAATGTACTTCACCAATGCAGCAATGGGTACTGTTTCGCATTAACATAAATTAGTAAAAGTACTTCTGGATAAATTCGTGGTTAAATAAGGTCTAAGGAAATCAATTTACGATATACGATATAATGAGCGATACAAACAAGGAAACAATTTATTGGATTTCACAAATACAATATTTTGGTTTATATCTTCAAAGGCTTAAAATTGATTAGATACTTAGACATAAATTAATATTATTCGTATAGAATGTTTTATTGGGCGTAAAAGTGACACTTTTTTGTGCCGGGCTGTAGGTTTGCCGGACGAGCGAAGCGAATCCTGCAATTACAGATGAGCCACAAACAGTCACTTTTACTCCGAATACACATGCTAATCTTTCTTCAAACGTTAAAAAATTGGATTCATTTTAAAAAGGCTTTGTTCTTTATATTTCCCAAGCGGCCGAATAGTTACATGCCCGAAAACTGACAGAAATATGATATATCACAAGACAGAATAGCTCACAGAATTTAGAAACGCATTTGAATGGATAAATCAGCGGCTGCAATAGCATATTACATAAAAGTGTTGAAAAGTACGAGGAGGTTTTTAGCACGAGGTGCAAGCCGACTGCGGAAATCCCCCGAGATCCAAAAACGTATACGAATAATGTACACTACGACCACCTATGAAAATGACACCAAAACACTTTATATTTTAAAGAAAACGATTAATATCACACGCGCTCGTCAGCCCAATTGTTGCCTATTTCTCTACCTCAGTTGTAAACTTTTTAAATAAAGCCGCTTCGGCTCTGGCCCCGGGATGTAAATTGCACAAGTGCTAATTTAATGACCCTAACGAAGCTGACGAGCCTAAAAGAACTGGAAAGTGTTCGAAGTTTCGAGAAACAAATCTGCCCCCGTTATACAGAACGAGAAATTTAAATCTGAAAATGGTTAATAAATGCTATTAAAGCAGTAAATAGTATATTATGATATAAGTGTATAAGAGGGCCTTTAAAGCACGCGCGACATATTTCAAAACACGTCGCGCAGCGGAGTGTTTTGTAAGTTGCAAGGGCTTTAAAGGCCTCTTATACAAGTATATCATACGCTATTTTTTATTACGAATGCATCATAATCTCAAAAATGTTTTAAATATTAAACTTAAGGGATATATTGACGAATATATTAATCTGTCACATTTGACATGATCAAATGTTTCTATAGCAACCTTTAAAAAAGTAGGCGCATCATAAACATCATTTTAAGCGCGCTGCAGCGTGCGATAATCGTTGATTATGATGCATGCGTAATAAAAAAGCACTTGTGCAATTTACATCCTGGGGCTAGAGCCGAAGAGGCCTTATTCCAAAAAATCTACAACTAAGGTGGAGAAATAGGCAACAATTTGTCTGACGAACATGAATCTTCCACAGGAACATACCTACAATCACACGCGTGTTTAAATCAGCTTATCGACATTAGTATTGAAATGTCATATTACATAACGATTGCTAAAAGTACTAGTTTTCAAACAAGGTTAGTAGAGTGTGGAAATCGTCCGATATGAGAACGTACTTACACACAAGTACAGGGTTATCCAACAAGGACTAGACAAGGCGATTTTCTGACTTTCCCTTTCCTTAATGAAAAAACTGAAATAGCCATCTTATGTAATTTTCTTCCGCGAATTCGGATATGTTCAGCAAAAAACAATTGAACATCAAATAAAAGTGCTAGGGGTCACTTTGATATATTTTTTTTTAAATGGATTACTACATTTTTGGACTCTCTAGAAAAATCTAAACACATTTTGTGTATAATATATACCTATCTTTAGCTGTTTACCAAATATTGACAGTTGAAAGTCGGGCATTTTGACAGGCTCTAAAATCTAAAGCGCACGAGATCAAAGAAAACAGTTTGCAGCACATTCCTATCTTGGGTTTTCATAAGCTATCGAATGATAGTAACTTTGAATTTAACCTGCGGATAAAATTAACTGGAACTTTTAAACCTCCGGTTAAATTCAAAGTTACTATCATTCGATAGCTTATGAAAACCCAAGATAGGAATGTGCAAACCGTTTTCTTTGATCTCGTGCGGTTTAGATTTTAGAGCCTATCAAAGTGTCAAAATGCCCGACTTTCAACTGTCAATATTTGGTAAACAGCTAAAGATAGGTATAGGATATTATACACAAAATGTGTTTAGATTTTTCTAGAGTCCAAAAATGTAGTAATATCCATTTTAAAAAATATCAAAGTGACCCCTAGCACTTTTATTTGATGTTCAATTGTTTTTTGCTGAACATATCCGAATTCGCGGGAGAAAATTACATAAGATGGCTATTCCAGTTTTTTTTTTTTTATAAAAGTACAGGGAAAGTGAAAGTCTAGTCCTCGTTGGATAACCCTGTAATGTACACTATTTTTCCTACGACCACTTATGAGACTGACACAAAAAACACTAAAAAAAAACTCTTTAGAATCTTAGGAACTATTAGTATCACACTATTGATGAAAAGTACTTACCATGTCATCCTCATCTGTCAAATTGACATCATCTGCCATCGTGTTGAAAATACTTTTCAATCAGTGTGTTGAAAATCTTTTCAACTCGCATGCGATATAAGGCGTTATCTAGCCAAGTTAACTGTGCCTTTATTTTCATTTTCATAGGTAGCCATAAAAAAAGAACTTATCGTTTTATCCTCATCTGTCAAGTTAAAAGTATCAAAGCAAATATGCTGTTAAATTCACACCCTCTGTTGAAACAGAGCTGTATTGAAAATACTTTTAACTATTTTGCGTTCAAGATGATTCCATTTCGATACGCAAAGGAGTGTCGAAAAGAACCTCTTTGCTTTTGTTGACTGGTTGCTATGATATTAACAAAATTGTTCAATGTCAAGGCTCACTAGCAAAAATTTTGACATCGTTTTGAATGGGATATATATACTAATACAAACGTCAAAAGTGACAAGATGGCCAACCAACTTTTGATGGCTGCTAGAATAAATTAATGTTTTTCATTAAAAAAACTGCAAAATAGAAAAAATAGTATAAAATACACGTTTTAAAAGACATTTAGAAAAATATGGTCTTTTAAAACTAGTATCTTAATATACTATTTCAACGCTCGCGTGATATGAGACATTTTCTAGCCAAGGTAACTGTGCTTTTTCTCATTTTCATAGGTGGTTGTAAGAAATAATAATACTTGTACAGCCACTGGCGGCTGAGCTTTTTCATGAATATAAAGTATGTTTACTTCGTCAATTAAATGATAAAAAGTTATGCTTTTCTGACGTTTGAAGGGAAACAAATTAATCACAAATTGAATAAATTATTTACAGAAAAAATATTACATTCTTTTAAACTGATTGAATATTAATACAACCCTTGACATAAGGAATGTGTCTCTCTTAAGATGAACTAGTTCCATAATTTTAGTTGCAACACTAACTAAATTTTAGACAAAAACAAATTAAATGGAATTGACCAATCAATGTTGCTAGACTAGGTCTATTACCTAGACAGAAAATGGCAATGGCAAAGTGGGAAGTTGTACATTACGTTCTAATTTACCACATTAAAAAAGTACTAAAGGAAAAATTAAATTTAATACTTGTATACTTTTTTAGTGTTTTTTTTTTTCTGGTGGTCCAGTATTGATATATCAATTAGCGGTATTCTGCTTGAGAGTCCTGAATTTGACGGTTTCAACTTAATTACATTTTTTTTTATTTGACAAATAAAACAAATTGTAATCTTACTTTAAACAATTTTACAAAGATGATCAGGATTTCGTTCGACTCTAGTCGAAGTTGCCTCGGTCGTGAAAAATAGAATGATCAATGTAGATAAAATTGTTTTTAATTAAATACATTTTTAACCGGTTCGAGTACTCATTTCTTTTCAGCCAATATTGTCATTTTCGTAATTACTTCTATTTGACATGACCGACAAGACTACAAAAGCGATAATTAACTGTGTTCATCTTAAGCGAGACACAAGCAGTATGGACGACTAGCATAAAAATATTATTTCATAGAAATCTTACATTTCTAGGCTAGACTAACTCAAACTAAATAGCGATCATCTGTCAGACGTTTGCTCCCGCTGAATTTGATTCAGATATACTTATTTTCTGACTGTCTAAATTTTTTCCTAATCCGAATAATATTTCACTTCCGGCAGGCATAAAAGGTGTCCCGGTGCTGCCGAAATAGTTCGATGATTGAAAGAAGTTCATAGAACCATCCGTGGTGGGCATAGAGGAACCTAATGTAGTACTTGCGCCAGTTTGCTCCAATAACGGGGGTTGGAGCAAACTATCCATAGAAGCTGATAAAGCTAAACTATCATCAATTATGTGCCCTTGTGGTTTACTCGGACTAGATGGGATTTCTTGTTTAGCTACTTCAGAGCTGTGTACTTTCCGAGTTGCTATGGAATGATTTTCTGAAGTATGGGGAAAGGTGTGATTAGCAGATTCCGGTGGGATATTTTCCTGATTTTGAGGTATCGTGTTGTCAATCCTGCAATATGAAACACGTTCAATACGCAATATAAATTATTATTATTTTAACATGTCTCATAGTTCATGCCTCTTTATACAACCTTTCTTGAATGACAGCTCAGTCATACAGCAGCATTCAGACTTAAATGTTATTTATCCATCAATCAGTTAACTAATGTAAAGTACCTATTTTATGTCTCGATTAACAACTGTTGGAAATATTTTTCTGACTAGTTATAACAACATTAATTACTTGTAAAAAAGTTTGCCAACTAACATTAGGAACTGCGAAAAATGTAGGACACAATTAAAAAGAAATATTTCGCTGTTGTGTGAATGTTGTAAAACGTTTACCTATGATTTTAGATTATATGCAGATAATAATGTGTTTTTATGCTGTTCTTGACTATGACGTTACTGCTAAGACGCTTTTAAAATACTACCAATCAATATTATAATTATATTATTAGAATTACCTTTGAATGTTGTCCAAATTCTGAATGTTGTAAGGATTTCCTATATATTCCGCATATAAAGATAACGGCTGTATCTCAGTGGTCGTTGTACTTGGAATGACTGTTGGACTATTGTAAAGGACTGGAAAGGACTGCTGCTGTTGGGGTTGAGGAATCCCTTAAAAATGCACATTAAGTTTCCATTTATTTATATGTATTATTTATTCGTTAGCTGACTACATTTTAGTCCCTTAAATTTCACCAATGGTTAGTTAAAAACTGTACATTATACAAATGTTTGTTAGAACAGGATACTTATTATAAAGCATAAAAATACTAAAAAAATGTTGGGATATCCATGTAATAGTATATTCTTATATATTTTGTTTACCCCTTTACCTATAAATTTAATTTGTTTTTATAATTTCTGCAAGCAACTCTATTCAAGGAATCAGATATTTTTTTGGATTTTGCCAGAGGAAGAATATTTCAATCGGCAAGTCTCCATGTTCTTTGGCCAGTCCTCCAAAATAAGTTTGACGGTGCTTATAAAAGTACTGCTATATTATGTGTGATGTACAATTTTGATATTCACAAACCTGGAGGCTGCGAAATTATGGCTTTGTTGTAAGCATTCTTACACAACCCTCGCGCCAATCTGATTAACCTGTTAGCGGTATTGGGGTAAATTAAGATTTTGTTTTATCTCCCCTCATGTTAAGAATACCATGAGCTTTTTTACATTCAAACGCAAATTAAAGACAAAAAATGTTAAAATCCTTCCATTCCATATTTTCTTTTTAGGCTCATAAGTATTAATATTTTACCATTGCAAGTTGTAAATTGTTGCTTTAGGTCTTAAATACACACTAGCGTAAATTCTAAATGCCTCACATAACAATTCCAATACATGTATGTCTAAGGAAATACACGATTTTGATTTTAATGTAATGTAATGCAATAAAAAACGGACTTCATTTATTGATCTCATAAGAATCTTACATTACTACTGCATTTTAAAACTTGTTTGTCCGCTCTTCCATTTGTAGAAATTCCAATTTTTAGGAAACCTTGTTAAAAGGTATAAACTACGTTGGGGTTTGGAAACTTCGGTAACATGCACTAAAACAGAGTTTTATCCACAATACCGAAACCAAATTTTTTTAATTTAATTTAAGTTTTAATCATCTCCTGAAACGCGCGTCGAGTGCAACAATTCTGTTTCGGTATTGTGGATAAAACTCTGTTTTAGAAAAGGTTTAAAGTAAATAATATTAACATGCTTTCTATGCATCGAAATTCAAGATCTATAAATACAAAAATAAAAGAAATGACCCCTTTACATAAATAAATAAACAATCATACATACCATGTTGTGGATTGACTGATCCTACACCAGTTAATAAATTAGGCATGTAAGGCATGCCTGGTTGCAAAGTGGGTTGCAAAATTGAAGAGGTTACGCTAGTTGGCTGTATAATCGGTTGTTGAATGAATGTTGTAGTTGTTTGCGTGGGTATTGGCACGGGAAGTGTTTGTGTCGAATAGGTTGACCCAATTGGTGTAGAAACCATCTGAAATCCATCAACTTCTTCAATAACCGGGTAAAGATAATAATGACAAGCACTAATGTAAAATAAACTCAGTGTTTATTTTAATGTCTATATGTCTGTTCTCATCGGTATAAAATAATGAAATAATTGTGTAACACTTATACATTACATTTTTGAACTCCTCGATTAGGTTTTATGAGTAAACCAAAGGTTCGATGAAAATTTTGAAGATATACAGAAATATGTTTTCATAAATTTGAATTTGGAAATGGCAATTAAGACTAGAAATTATAACATTTCAGGTTCTAAAATATTTATAGATTAATTTAAAACGAGATACGAAGAACTTTGTGTAAGCCATTTCCAGTACACTTTGCGAGCCAATAAAACAATAAAAACATAATTCAATAATATTAAATTTAATCCCTATAAAAGTATAATAAATTATAGAAGAGTATGTTACTCCGGGTTATTAAATATTACCTGGCCCAAATGCGCAAATAAATGTGACGACACTTGCTGCTGCGAAACCGGCGGCTGTAAAATGATACTAGATCTTGTCAAATTTTCTATGTTATGCTGCATTGGATTTACTGACTGCGGATAAAAGACTTCTTGAGAAGGGTTCTGAAAAATATATTAATTTATACAACTTAAATATTGTTAGTATGTTAACAAAGTTTTTTTGTATTAATTACTCTCAACCTATCTTACCAAGATTATCAGATCGAATATAAATCATTATCACACGGAATTTAGACCCAGACAAAAATACATTTGTATACTATATAGTGTAGATCTCACAACAAAAATACTCTGTTTTAATTGTCTGTAAGAAGCGAGTTTAACTTGTATTTTGTCTGCGTGCGCGTGCGTGTATTGTAATGATGAACAATGCATGTTCCAAAGTTCTTAAATATGTGTTGAATTAGGTCATATACTCTTCACTATAATTTTTAAAGCAAACTGGCATCCTCAACCAATAAAAGTAAAAACGTGTTTTTTTGCTCTAGCAGAGTACATAGTGTCCCATTTTCGTGTTTTTACTCGCTTATGAGTAGAGATACAAGGATGCGGTTTACGCAATAGTTGGCTACTTTTTTGTGAAACTAAAAATGCCACACACAGATTTTTCCTAGCCCTCTTAGTTTCAAAGATACAGGGCGAAATTGAAAACGTTGCATTTTTGGACCCCCCTCGTAACACAGTTATTTTTTGACTTATCGGAAAGGTAAAAAATGTTTCTCCTGATTTTTTTTACGTAGATTCTAGTGGCGTAGCTAGGTTTTTCCAAGTTTTTCAGTTTTTAGACATTGACTAAAGTGTTTTTTTTTTAATGGAACACCCTGTATATTATTTTTTTATATTAACTATATACTTATTTTCATAAATAAAATAAAAAAATGCATTTTTTACTTTTTAACATGTGTTTTATGGGGTTCCTCGCTTATGACTGGAGATAAAAAGATGCGGTTTGCGCAATAGTTTGTTACTTTTTGATGAAATGAAAGATGCCATAATTACATTTCTCGTGGCTCTCTTAGTTTCTGAGCTATGGGGTGATTTTGAAAATTTGTCGTGTTCAAGCACCCCCTGTATCTCAATTATTTAAAAAGTTATTGTAAATGCAACAACGGTTTTTATAGATTTTTTACCGTAGAATCTAGTGGCGTACTTGTTTTTTCTAAACATAGCTGTTTTTGAGTAATTGACCAAAGCTGTTTTTTTTTTATGGGACACTATATATATTTTCCTAAAATCGAATCCGCTTCTTCATAAGCTTTTAAGAAAAATTATATAGCCTATATTTTTTTAGACAAATGACCTGACAATTCGGGGATTTCTAAAAACGTCATACTTTTTGTAGTCGGCTGTGACGGAGTGCTAGGCAACACAAAATATATTTGCGTTATAATTTTCTGACGTTTTTTGTACTACGCACGAAGTTCAATGGCGTCCTCATTATTTAAGAGATATTAATATGCCTTGATCTTATTTCTAACAATAGAGTTAATCACAGATATGCAACAGAAACAAAAGCAGTAGTCACTAAAGTCAAAATTGGTTTAAATTCAAACTATTTTTTATAAAATTAAAACCTAACTTTTTTTAAATGTGAATAATAATTGATAAGTAATAGGCTCATTTTTTTATTGAAGAAAGCATAATATTCGATTAAACATATAAAAATATAACTTCACTTATAACAAAATTATTGTAATACATACCAAAGCTTAAAAATATTGTTCAAATTGTTGCCCGTTATGTCTAATGCACGTCCGACAAAGTTTCTGGATTCTGTCTAAAGCTTTGAGAATTATCATGGCATAAAGGCATTTTCTATGGCGCCACGAAGTTCTTGAATGGATTCATACCGTCTCTTATAAATTTTATTTTCAAGATACCCCCATAAAAAGAAATCTAATATGGAAAGATCAGGTGACCGAGGTGGCCACCCAAATATATTACAAGACTTGTAATATATTTGTGGCCACCTAACCGGTCCATTTGTCCCGATCCGGCGGTTGGGGAAGTGCTCCTCTAGCCAGTTTGTTACAACGCGAGCATTATGCGCTGGAGCTCCGTCTTGTTGGAAATATATATTTTGTAAATGAGGTGCAGGAACATGTTCTAAAATTTCCAGCAAATTAGTTTGAAGGATTTCCATGTAACGGGCAGTGTTTAAATTATATGCAATTCTCCTTCCAAAAATAAAACAGGAAACACTTAACCCAAACCTGCCCTGGCGTTCTCTGGGAAATATTTTATGTGGGTTCTCCTGCGCCCAATTGCGTGAATTGTGTCTATTCAAAATGCCAGTGCTTGAAAAAAATACCTCGTCTGACCACACAACTTGTCGTTCGAAGTTTCTATTCGTAAGGCACCCGTTAATGAACCAATGACAGAATTGGACGCGTCTTTCGGCAGCGCCATGCCGTAATTTGTGCACAAATTTATATTTATACGGCTGAAATTTGTTTGACTTAAGAATTCTTTGCACCCTCGATTTTGAAACTCGTACTTCATCTTCAATTTTCCTACACGAAGTTTTCGGAATTTACAGCCATAGTAAACATAAAATGCTCAACCGCTATTGAAATCAAAAAATCAATTAATGACAGAAATGTCGTGATGGTTACCTATGATTAAAAACGATGTGGCCTACTAAGTTAAACATAAAAGTTTTTTTAAAAAGCACTCAGTTGGTAAAATAAAATGCAAAATGCAAGAAAAACAGGAAAACCCATTGTCCCAATAAAAATTCAAATTAAAATTTGGAAATTTAATTGTCAGGTCATTTGTTAAAAAAAATATAGATAAGATTTAAGGCTGTGTGCACGTGGAAGTAATTAAATTGAAAGCTTTGTATTTCGTGCAAAAGATTTTGCACCAAATACAAAGCTTTCAATTTAAAATATATAGACTATATAGTATTTTTGGAAAAATATATATAGTGCCCCATAAAAAAAATACAGTTTTGGTTAATTACTCAAAAACAGTTGTGTTTAGAAAAAACAAGTACGCCACTGGATTCTACGGTAAAAAATCTATAAAAAACTGTTTTTACATTTACAATAACTTTTTAAATAACCGAAATACAGGGGGTGCTTGAAAACGACAAATTTTAAAAATCATCCCGTAGCTCAGAAACTAAGAGGGCCATAACAAATGTAATTATGGCATCTTTCATTTTATCAAAAAGTAGCAAATATTGCGCAAACTGCATCTTTTTATCTCCACTCATAAGCGAGAAACCCCATAAAACATATGTTAAAAAGTAAAAAACGCATTTTTTAATTCTATTTATGAAAATAAGTATAGACTATATTATATTTTTAGAAAGCCCACAACGAGGTAGTTAATATAAAAAAAAATAATATACCATACCATTAAAAAAAACAAACAACTTTAGTTAATATCTCAAAAACTGAAAAAATTGAAAAAAATCTAACTACGCCACTAGAATCTACGTAAAAAATGCACAAGAAACGTTTTTTACCTTTACGATAAGTCAAACAATAACTGAGATACGAGGGGGATCCAAAAATGCAACGTTTTCAATTTCGCCCTGTATCTTAGCAACTAAGAGGGCTAGGAAAAATCTGTGTGTGGCATTTTTTAGTTTCACAAAAAAAATAGCCAACTATTGCGAAAACCGCATCCTTGTATCTCTACTCATAAGCGAGAAACCCCGTAAAACACACGAAAATGGGACACCCTGTACACTGGAATCACGGTTTTAGTGGTATCATTCTTAATTAGTAGTATTTTAATTGATAGCCAACATCTTGAAATCTGAGGATTTCGCAGGAGGATTCGACTAAATTAGAATTTCCTTTGCCGGGAAATGGACCAGGAAAATATTAGAAGTCCCAATAAGGTTACCAAAAATATGTGATTTGTTGCAGACTTGCAGAACCTCTTAAACGGATTAAACAATTATGACACCAATAATTAAAGTGTATTTTCTTACCTTTTCGATAATTTGTTCATTGACAGCTTCTTTGAAAAGTTCATCTTTCAGATTGGGTAAAAATTTGTCAATTTTGTCCCACGTTACATTCCATAACTGATTCTAAAACATCACATTTTATTGTTTTACGATCACGAATAAAGATACCTTTCGGCATTAGCCCATCTTGTATAATTAGACGATTTTATTTAAGCAGGAATGTATTACCTTTCCTTCTGGGCTATCAAACACTTTGGCGGAATTCATGACTAAGAGCATATTTTTCAGGAGTTCAGGAATAGCTTCAAACAAAATTTCGCTTTTGTCTGCATGCATGTACCTTTCCATATAACTTAGAATGTTGGTCCAAAGACTCGGGAATGTCGGCAAAGATAGAAGCGGAGTTAGATGATGCAAAAATACCTATTATAAAAAAAGATCTATTTATATAGCAGACAGTAAATAACCCGTCCCATGCGAATTTTGCAATCAATAAAGGTAACATGGTCTGCATATATACTGCTTTTACTCAATACTCAACGGTATATGATATACTACTTTTGGCATTGAAATGTAATAATAAAGTGCAGGGGGTTACGTGATTCTTAGTTTGAAATATATGAGTTACCCATCGAGCGCAAACTTGTTTCTAAAATTCCGTCGATTGTTCGTGAAGTTATGATCGCTTAAAGTTGGTTTCACACAACAGGGAACTTGAACATTTTTTTTTCTACCTATAGAGACAGCACACACCGAATATCAGCCCTTAAATCGCAATATTTAATTTGCAATAAACCATTAAATTTGTGACCGCAAGCTATTCATTTTAAACGACACGTGACGTCACGCCGCTCGTTCGATCGGAAGGCAGTCATTGACATATTATCTTAAAATGTCAGTGAAGGCAGTACGGCAGCTACAAGTATTAAAATATTTACGTTTATTACTGCTTGTCGTTGACTTGCCAGGGTGTTTGTTATAATTCGTGTTGATTTGTACTTTAATATGAGCTTTAATATTAATAATAATACTGGAAGCAACACAAACTTATAAACTAGTTTTTCTATAAACCTACCTAGTTTTAACACCGCGAACTTCAGCGCGACGACAAGCGAGCTACTTGACGTCACAACCGGGCCCAGCCAAGGACGGCGCGTTACAAGAATAATTTGAATTATTCAGTTTTTAATTGCTTATATATATTATACAAAAATAAAAAAAAAAAATTTTTGTGAACTGTGGTTCTTTTAATAGTATTAAATTATGTTTGTGAGTAATATTTTTCAAATTTCATTTTTATGCAAGTTCCCCATTGTACCAGCGTAATTAACTTATTTTCGAAAGGTGCGTACTCAAGACTCCATAAAAATAAATGTGTGAGTAGAAATATTGAGAAATCATATTGTGGATCATTTTTAGACTATTAATTCGCTGATCAAAAAACTATTGACAACAAATACAAAACAACTTTATACAGAATGAAGTGACCCCACATTACTTAGAGCTGTTCAAGATTGACTATGCGGCTTGACCATTGATTGAGAGACGTGGTTTCACGTAATAACCTGTAACGGAATAAATGCTTATTCCGCTACACTTAAATTTTTACATTCAATTGCAATTTATTCTCGATATTTAATACATCTATTCACGAATGGGTTTATTTCGTGCATTACGTACGATTTTATGAGCGCTAGTACTCTATTTAGTACCTACAATAAATTCGTGAATTTATGTTACTATAGATTACTATATTTAATATGGAGTATTTTTATGACTTTGCGCTACGTGGTTTATAGTGTTGATCACATGTTATAAACTAGCCTATAAAACATCGGCATCGGCATAATTTTGTCCAACGTCTTGAATTTTGAATACGGGGTGTTTTCTTGTATTGAGACGTTGACGGGTGTGCTGATTTTTTAATCTTGAAATATTTAATTCATCTTGCAATATATTTAACTAATTCTTTCATTTTTAAATACATAATTAATATTTGTTTATGATTCGCTTAGTCTTATTTGACTAAAGCAAGAATTTAGCATTTTTATATTCCACTTTTAATTAGCTTACATCTTCAATATTTTTAAATTATTGTCGTGACCTTTTGGATAATATTACTGATTTATTGGTTAATATTTGCGTCTCTCATTAATCAAATTCATGTAATTTCAAAGAGGCTTAGTCCAAATTTAGGGAGATCGTAATTTTTTTTTTACGTATTTTCATTCAAATTGAACAGTATTATTTGGATTAATTTACGGAGTAAATTCTATATATTCCTGCAAAGGTAGTAAATTAAATTTTCAGTAGAATTTCTCCGAATTTTCCCTCATATTGTTGGTTTTAATATTTTTTCTTTTCTGGCTCATTTAATTCAATTTTCAATTTATTTGTTACATCAAGCATAATATAACTATTAGCATTCATCCTGTCTAGTCTCAATCCTGATGTACCGACATTACTTTGCATTTATGAGAGGTTAATCTCGCATATGTAAATTTATCTGGTTTTATCTTTTATCTAAATTTCTATCTCGAACGCGAGGTAGTGATTATATTATCTTTATCTTTAATTAAATTGAGGCGCAATTGCGTTCAGTTTTCGTTTATGTGCCAAGGGCATAAATAAAAGTAATAGTAATTACTTATTTTGAGTCATAAGACTCATTGTTAGAGGTCGTACCTCTATTTCTCTATTTATTATCGAATTTAAAGTTACCTTTTATTTAAATTTACCGAGAGTCACTGAATTCTAACGCTATTCCATTATTCTCTTTTGAATTTTATATTTCAATCATCATTTTCTTTTGAATTTTATATTTCAATCAACATTTTCTTTTGAATTGTATATTTTAAAGTAAAGAAAGGGAAATGTTGAGTAATAGTAATTTATAATTTTTGCTCATTGCCTGTTCAACTCAACTTAGTAATTTGAGTTTCTGATTGTATCTGCTTTTACCAGTAAATTATTAATTTGGAGATTGCTTCATCATATGTTTAACATTGTCACTGATGTTCACATGATATTTCCTTGCGTTTTATTTAATTAACGATATACATTGGTCTAAGACTAGTTTATTTCTTATTTCATATCATACTGGATTGGTTGAAGAAAACACCTTGCTTGTCAAGCAGCAGGTGTTCGTCCACTTGCTGTACTGAACCACTCTGAGGGAACCAAATAAGTCCTCGATAAACCCAATAGATACTAACTTGGGAACAGGCAGAAACGGTTCCAGTGGAGGTCCCAATACGATCGCATGGTTACAGAATAATTGGACGAAGCTAAGTAGTAGCCAGTCAGAAGATAAACATATTGTAAAGACCAATTGTAACATTTCATTTTTTTTTATCTTTCACATTAATTTTAATTTTCACTACTAAGTCAATTTATTCATCAGATAAACTCCATTTCAAATAATTTCATAAATCATATTTGTATTTTCATTTAATTATATAGTTAATATATTACTTGTTTTAAAACTTATCTCTTTCATTTATCGCAGGATAGAGGTGTGCGGACATTGCGATTTCTGATATATCAAATATATGGTCTCTATATTTATTTATATTTAAGTATTCATATTCAGTTCGCATTGTCTCTAGGCGCCCGCAAAAAAAATAACGCTAATAGGGGAAACAACTCACCCCTGAGAATAACCATAAAAAAACGAGACTCAAAACGAACATCATTTATTAAAAAAAAAATCTTATGGTTATGAAAAGTAGTATACAGTACCTACTTTCCTTACAAACCGACTCGTCTACCAGATTTGACCCCCTTGACTTTTTCCTCTAGGGATATTTCAAGTACCGGTTTTATATTTGTTAATATATAATTACTGGATCAACTAGCATCTGCTTAACTGCAGATTCGTTTAAAAACAAGGGTATAATTTCAGGATAGAATGTTCTACTCCCAGGAGCTGCAAAAACTTGATCATATAAGCGGATACGGTTTTTATTTTTTTTCTTCATCCAGCCCAATTGAGGTGCTTTAGTTTCAAACGCCACACATTTTAGGCCAAAAAATAGCATACAGAATTCAATTCAACCTGGTTTTTCCCTGACGCCGCTATCTTCTCTGATTCTAAAGTAAGCACCAAGGAAGGCTATTTACGTCGATACTATATATAAAATATAATAACACTAACATAGTGTAGTTGTGAAGTATTATTAAATAATATCTTAACACATAGAGCACCATAAGAACAGAGAGGCAATGTAAGATTGTATAAGCAGTTTTCATGCTCTTAAAATAAAAGTCCAAAGTATTTTTGCTTCGCATGGGAGATTTAATGCAATATTTACACTTTATTCGAGATACTAGTTTGCCTATAACATGCTAAATCGAGAATTATTGTCGCTTCTCATATTTAAATATATGTCCTTTGAATTATAAGTAAAAAACATACGTTGGTGTTTACAGTGGCATAGCTCTGTCAGCATTTTTATATGATTAAGTGATTCAGGAGGTGAAACTATAAGTCCCAAGCTCTAAATTGTTATATTTGACATTTTCATCTTTTTGACTTCATTTGTGGCAAGAAAAAACACCAAAAAATATACTGTTTAATTAAACACCAAATTAAATATCACCCGCACGAAAGCTCAATTTTTTAAATTAGATATAGTACGTATAGTGCGATTCAACGATTGAAATACCTTAGACAATACTGTTGCAGCTCTATTCCTAAATTCAGCCATAGCAATGGGATCCTTGAAGTTTAAAGGTTGCAATAAGTAATTGAGCAAGGGAAATAATACTCTGTGGAAACACTGCTCCCACTCTGGACCACTTAGCGTCTGCAAATCATGTACTAGCAAAGCTCTTTGAAGGAATGCTATGGCACTAATTCGAACCTAAAATTAGAAAAACACAATTTTTAAATATCCTACTTATCCTATCATGATACTGAGGAGTTTAATATTTCTGGTAAAAATATTACCCCAGCGAAAAAAAATAACTGCGAATATAGTGATTTAGTTAAGAAACATAGGTTTCAACTTAAACAAGCTGACAAAGTGGTATTTTGTATAGTCCATCATTACTCAAATAATAAAGGTGACTCAACAATATTCTACATAGTACCGAAGCATGTGCAAAAATAGTGGAGTGCAGAGTCAAGATGCAAGCAGCGAAGTAAACATCGATGCGCGATTTATTTAGGTATATTCAGCAGAAAGCGCATATAGTAAAGCTGCATCGAGCGCGTGCAATCATCGTATAGCAAAGCATAGCTTTACGATTTACATTCACGATTTTTTTTTAACGAGTTAAAGCGCGCTAAACAATCAGATATAATTATAATAATATATGCATAAATAAATAATAAGAATAAAAATAAGACGAAGAGGTGCAAAAAATGCGCTTATGGGCACAGACCATACAGTGTTTGGATAAATTCTTGTGAACAGACACTACCTGAAATACATCGATCCCCAAATGGAAGTGATATGTGCAGATATAGATGTGAAACAAAGAAGTTGCCATACAACACATTACTACAAGATGTCACCTTTTCTCTACAAATAATAGGCATGATAATGTTGCCAAGATATTCTTCAGAACCTAGCCAGCATTATGGGACCTTTCATCCAGGAACAGGTTCCTTACTACAAATATAAACCTCAAATAGTTCTGGAAAACTGTCTTCAGATTCCACTGAGGTCGTACAATCCTAACTGACCAGACGGTGATGCAAAATAGACCAGATATTACCCTCGAAACACATTCTCCAAGGTTGTAACCAGGAAGTGTCAGTACCAAATACCCAAAATCTGCTCAAAACGAACTCTGAGATTTCCAAAGACCGAGAGTTGGAGGTCAGAATGAAGAGACATTGGAGGAAGTTTATCGGAAACCCTCAAGATCGAAAACATCAGAAATGTCATCCCGAAGAACCCCATAACACGGAAAGGATTCCAGTGTCTGAACTGATATTTACCACTGCAGACCAAAAATCAAATAGTTCAAACATATATAGTTTGTAAACCGAGCGTTGATCGTTACGTCATACCTTGTCTTTCTCTCTCACACCACCGTAAAACGGGGGTGACAGAAATTTGACGTCACGGACGTACGTTTAGCTGCGCATGCTAGGATATCAGATGAAATTAATGAAATTCCTCATCTGTCAGTGTCAAATATATATTTATTTATTTTATTTGAAGTTCGTCCAACGTATTTTTCTGTTTTTATTTGTGATTTTTATCGCAGTTGAAAATGCCTGGACATCGGTACACTGAAAATGAGCAAGTCCTCATTTTAAAACTAATAGACTATTTTAATCGCGAAAAAGCAGCAGGAAAAACGCTTTTACCCGTGAGTGCAGTATATACCTAATGTAAGTTGATACAAAAGTGCAGTTTTAACAATATATAAAGAGTAGGATTGTTGGTTGTAGAGAGTTTCTGATGAGTTCTTTAGGAATATCGTCAGCCACTGGGTAAAGAATGCATTGAAAGGCAGTCTAGAAACTTGTTGACTTTAAAACCAAGGCAAATGTTGCTATTATTTCCTCTCATGGAGAGCCTCTTCACAAAGTTCATGGCCATATTATAAGGAGAGCATATATGCTATGTATGAGAAAGGTAATCTGCATTTAATTTTTCATTATTTTAAATAATTTATTAATTATTTCGGTTTTATTGTAGGCGAACATCTCACACTGCGTTCATTGCAAACGAATCTGATGAATATTGACATAGTGCAGATATCCACTGATCTGCTAATATAATCCTATTGAGATGGTATGGTCAGAACGTAAGCTTTACTACGAGGCTTGTATCAGTTCGATACATCCTGTCACAAGCGGATGTATCAGTTCGATACATCCTGTCACAAGCGAAACTGTTTTAAATTTGTGGAATGAAGCACTTCAAAAGGTAAGAATCTAGTCCAACTTTTAGATACTGCTATTTTATAAGAGAATATGTTTTAGATTACAGCAAAAAAATGGAGAAATTATGTTCATCACACAAATGCTATAATACAATTAACGAGGACTGGAAAAAGGAGAGATGCTTCGGATATATTACCGGTCATTATCGATCTCAATTCTTGTCACTCGGATGATGATGATGTGTATTATTTTAGCGATGAGCAGGAAACAGTGTGCTCATAAGCACAGAAGATACTATGACCCTTAAATTACAACATCTCTTTCCATGGATTGTGTGATGTGGTTTTTTTTTATAATGAGTGAATTATTGTTTTTTATGATGAGTTGAATTATAGTTTTATTATCTTTTGTCTTGTCTGTCATTTGTGTTTGTATAAAGAAAAATATGATTTTAAATTGTTAAAGTTAACACATATATGCCAAACCTTTACTGTTGTTGTATATGAATCATGTTATAGCACACTTTAAGTTATATAAAATGTTTTGTTTTTCATTTCATAAACATTTGGGCATTCTTTGGAAATAAATTAGCATTGTTTTCGTTTTCTTTCATCCTTGAATTTTATTTTATGGTATCAATCTACTCTACTTTGTTTAAGTTACTTTAGTTAGTTTTGGTTATAACTGAAGTACAACAGACTCAAATACAATATTATGCTATACTGTCACCCATTCAATATATTTTATACGAGATGTCCTATGTTAAAAATAGCATAAATATTATTAAAAGTTTGAACTAAGGCCGTAATGGTGATATTTACAGCTACATAATAAGCAAAACTTGTACAAAAATGAAATAAACTTTTACGAATCTAAGCGTTTGAACTATTGCAAAACACAAATAAACAAAACTTACTTACCTACATATATAAAACTAAAGAAAAGCTACATGTTTGAGGTCATTCAATTTTATTAACTACAGAACACTGCTATAATGTGAAATGATTAATTAAATGATAAGACAACAAAAACCGTAGCTAACCGAAGAATAAAATTGCATTTACAGTCAAATTTAAATGTATGCCAAAGTTTACTGCAATGGTAAATATCTCTTTACAGATGCTTACAAGTTCACAGTCGTATGACAAATAAAAATTAATTGGTAAAGAAAAGGTCCAAATCACGTTTCAATTGCATATCTGATATTAAAAATGTCTTTGTGATTTTTTATACACTAATCTCACGGCCAAGTTTGTTTCACAGTACATTGCTTTTGAATTGAATTGAATGTTTCTTCAATTAACCACATATCACATGCATAAAACTTTTCTCATAGCAAAGATTCCACTTATTATTCGAAATTTCGGAGGTTTTAGATGTTTTCATTCAAACAAGATAACAAGACCCCTGTATATCTAAGAATTTCTGCTGGAATTTTACTAGAACACTAGAATATTTCTGTTTGTATTGTGTTGTTAATTTAAGTTCCTATTGCAAACCTCACAAGACTTTTTTCTTCACCTAAAACAAAGTAGATTGCATAAAATTAAAATATTCATATTGGAGATCCAAATATTATCTTACCAGAGTGAAAAAAGACATGTTTATCGGTTAGTTTCTTTAAATTAAATCTATCAATCGCGAGTTCATGAGCATGACATGTTGTTTGTTATTGTTTTGGTTTTAAATTCAGCGTCCTATCTAACCTCACATTCGAGATCGACAATAGCCGTCTATTTTACCGACACGAAATGGATCATGCGCGAAGCGTAAGTTATGCTCCTCCCAAGACTCTTATGAATCAATTCAGGACATGCTTCAAAACTGATCTGACGTCAGGATTTATGACGTAACGATCAACGCTCGGTTTACAGACTATACCTAACCTTAGGTGTTTTTGAAACTAACACTATCGCTGCTTCCATCTTAGCTCGACGCTCCACTTTGTTTTGTTTTTTTTTAAATTGTAATTGAAATATGAGTTGTGGATTTTATTGTATCTCAGTACCCTAAAAGCTATATTTTTGAAGCACAAAAATAGTAATACTTTCCACACTCTCAAAAACATATTTTAGATTACTCATCATCTAAACAAGGTACTATGTACTGAAGCAATTGTTATGAAGTGGTAATATAACAAATAGAACTGTGAAACTCAAAAAGAACCTAGCAACTGTATATTTGCCTTAAAAAAGGAACTAATTTGTATACTTACTTGTGGATCATGTTCATCACGATGGCATTTGATCTGAGATATGTGGTGAGACTCAAGTTTGAAAGACCTAGCACATCCGTGAAACGATTGCATCTGGTGTCGTGACAAGCCCCGTGAAGGGCTGAGGTAGGCCCACTTTTTCACAATCGGCACAGAGGAATGTATTGTACTATTTACTTGCCGATATTGTGACTTTCTTGAGGTTATAGTGCAAAAAATTAAATCACAGCAGCATATATCGCATACGTCAGCGGTATATTTATCATTAACTATTAGATTATACAAATAACTTCTCTTAGAGGACTGTGCAAAATATTAACTTAAATACATGAGTATAAATCGCCCGACAATTCTAAAAAAGCGACCGAAAGATGTCAAAAATAATAATTATTGTTCGTTTCGCCGTTACCCAGGAAACAATTGCGGCGTCCTGGATACTCAGAACTGTAGCCTACTAAATTAATTTAAAATAGACTTTATGGCGGCATTTCTTTTCAGGGAAAGTATTATGATTATGTTTATGCAGTTTGCTTTTTCACCGAACATAACCGCCGCCCTTGAAATGACTGAGTCTGTAGAAGGAATTTCAATAATTAATAGTCACTAAACGCACGGGAGGAAGCAAAGGTCACTTAATCACGGGTTTAGGAATCTACTTCGGAGCCTATCGGAAGCGGACACACTTTCGCGATACTTCGTTTGATTAAGCCTCCTTTTGTTTTTACACTCACTACCCGCACTACGTTGTCCAGCCCAGGATGTACGGCAGTGATTCTTCCCATTCTCCAGGATTGAGAAGGTAAACCATCTTCTTTCAGTAGCACTAGGATACCAAGAAGTTCACCGGAATTAACTTGCGACTTCCATTTAAATCGTTGGTGCAATGTATGCAAATAATCCGAAGACCAGCGAGCCCAGAAGTGTTGCGTCATCTTCTGGATATGAGCGTAACGACCAAGACGATTGACAGGAATCTGGGTTACATCGGTTTCTGGAACGGCATTCAGGGGACGGCCAATAAGGAAATGCCCCGGCGTTAGAGCATCAAAATCATTGGGGTCATCTGATAATTGCACCAATGGCCGAGAATTTAAAACCGCTTCGATTTGTGTAACAAGGGTATAAAACTCCTCATAAGTCAAAGGAGTGTTATTAATAACGCGTTTCAGGTGTTGTTTACATGATTTAACCGCTGCCTCCCATATGCCTCCAAAATGGGGTGACCGTGAGGGAATAAAGAGCCATTGCATTTTAGTATTTTCTAAAAAGCCTTGAAACTTGCTATCATTCAATACGTCATAAATTGCCTTAAACTCATTATTGGCGCCTATAAAATTTGTTCCATTGTCGGAAACTAAGGTTTGGCAAAAACCACGACGAGCAGTAAACCGCTTAAAGGCAGCTATGAACGATTGAGTTGTGAGTTCTGTAGCCAGTTCTATGTGCACGGCTTTCGTGCAAAAACAAACAAAAAAGCATAAGTATCCCTTAATGTATTTTTTATTTCGAAATTTGGAATCCTTAAGTAGAAACGGGCCAGCGTAATCTACACCTGTGGTAGAAAAGGGAAATGAAGGTGTCACTCTTTGATTAGGTAAATCGCCCATCTGAGCCTGGAGTGACCTTGGATTGGCCTTAAAGCATGGTATACACTTACGTATAATACCTTTTACCAAAGTTTTCCCATTTAATGGCCAAAATCTCTGGCGCACAAAAGACAGGGTCGCATGAGCACCGGGATGGAGATTCCTTATATGTTCATAATTGATTATTAGCTTAGTGAGTGCAGCGTTATGAGGCAATAGTATGGGATGTTTGTAGTTGAATTTAAGTTTGGCATGTCTTAGTCTACCTCCTACTCGTAAAATTCCGTCTTCATCTAGGAAAGGATTTAAGGTGCTTAAACGACTAGAAGGCCGAACAATTTGATTCTTCTGGATTCGCTGAATATCTTCCAAAA
This sequence comes from Pissodes strobi, assembly GCA_016904865.1. NCBI lineage: Eukaryota > Metazoa > Arthropoda > Insecta > Coleoptera > Curculionidae > Pissodes > Pissodes strobi. The sequence goes on along the minus strand of JAEQML010054185.1, from coordinate 7,940 downwards.
AATGTTCCCTTTGAATCAATTTGACAACAGCGCACAGAGTCTGATTAAATTCGGCTGGTTGAATACGACCGGTTTTTCTTAAAGCTTTGGGTATTTTGCAATTTTTAGTAAAACGGTAACAGTATGATATAACATTTATAAGTTTTGTGAAGCTTGAACATTTGGCTATAATCTTATTTAAAACCTGAGATGATATATTTGAAATTAAGCATAATTGCTTTGGATTAAATTCGGGAATTTCCGTGTGATTATCGTTATTCAATTTACGTGCAAAACTACTAATATGGTTGCCAGTAGGCCAGGTACGACTAGGTTTTGACAGGAAACTAGGACCATGCCACCAGAGTTCACTATTTTTTAGGTCATGAGGACTAACTCCTCTGGAAATCAGATCCGCAGGGTTCTGAGATGATGGAATATGATACCATTTATCAGTGTCCGATAATTGCTGTATCTCAGCTACTCGATTGCAAACAAATGTTTTTAAATTACGCGGCTCTAAGCATAACCATGAGAGTACAATCGAGGAATCTGTCCAATAAAATAAATCAGTAACCTTGATATCTAACGTTTCTAAAATTTTCTTCATGAGTTTAGCCAGTAAAAGTGCGCCGCAAAGTTCTAACCGAGGTAGTGAAACTGCCTTTAAAGGCGCAACACGAGATTTGGCGCAAAGAATTTTACTAGCTGTCTTGCCACTGTTGTTTTTCGAGCAAACGTATATACATGCACCATAGGCAGATACAGAAGCGTCAGAAAAACCATGGATTTGAATTTTGTTGGAGTTTTTAAGAATAACTTGTCGAGAAATTTTTATGGTGCTTGCAGAACAAAGTTGCATACTAAAATCTGTCCATTTCTGGCAGACTTCCTTTGGTACGGGTTCATCCCAAGATATTTTCAATAGCCATAATTTTTGAAGGATACATTTGGCTTGGATTATCATAGGACCCAACAATCCCAGAGGATCAAATATTTGAGAAATATCCGACAACATGGATCGTTTAGTAATTATACTAGGATTAGGGTTTATGTTTGAGTTATAAACTAATTCATCAGACTGTGATTTCCATAATATGCCCAGTGTTTTAGAACTTTGGGCATCGTTAATGGAAAACTCAATAGAATTTTCCCCATCTAAATTAGTAAGTAAAAATGGATCATTTGCGGCAAATTTTCGCAAGTCAAAGCCATACTCTTTAAATATCTTGATAAGGTTATTTCGAATATTCAAAAGGCTTTCTAATGAATGGCTTCCCGAAATCACGTCGTCCACGTAAATATCATTGGCTATAATATGGCTTTCTGTAGAATATTCAAACTGTTTGTCTAACGAGATTTGTTTGAGACAACGTGTGGCCAAAAAAGATGCACTGGCTGTACCATACGTTATGGTATTTAATTTAAAATGACAAAGTTCAGAATCGGGGTTATCACGCCAGACAATTCTTTGCAGATTACGTTGGTTGGGATCTATCAACACCTGACGATACATCTTTGCAATATCTCCTGTCAACACGTAATCATGCTGACGAAATCGAATGAGGATGGAGACCAAATCACTTTGAACGTTTGGGCCAATCTTTAAAGAATCGTTAAGAGATATACCAGATGAAGATTTGGCGGAGGCGTCAAAGACCACTCTCAATTTAGTGGTAAGACTGTCATGTTTTTCCACTGCATGATGCGGCATATAATAAATTGGAGAATCAACATGTTTGTTAGGGTAAATTTTTGTCATATGGCCTAAATTAATATATTCATGCATAAAAGCAGAATAAGCAATTTTAAAAACTGGATTTTTTGTGAATTTGCGTTCAATAGACAAAAATCTTTTTACGGCAGTTTCTCGGGAGTCACCAAGGTTGTCAATACTGGACTTAGTGGGTAAACTGACCTGAAATCTACCTGAGCTATCTCGAGTATATGTTTTTGAGAAATGAATTTCACATTCAAGTTCTTCTGTAGAGAATTTTGTGGACAAGTCAGGGGTTTCTTCAATTTTCCAAAACCTTTCGAGGCTGTCATATAAATCATGATTTTTTGTATGTAAGCAACAATTTGTTTGAAGAGGTTTAGAACAAGGTAGGGGACCAGAAATTAACCAACCTAATTTACTGGCTTGTAAGGTAGGTTTATTCCTTCCTAAGTTTATCTGCTCAGTTTTTAATAAATCATAAAAGAGACTAGCACCTATTAATATGTCTATTTCTGAAGGCTCGAAAAAGGTGGGATCAGCAAGATGAATATCGTTAGGTATGACAATTTCAGAGGTACTTAAAGGTTGATGTGGCAATATTTCAGTTATTTTGTCAATTACTAAAGCTGACAACTGGAAATCATGCATATTATTGTTAGAAGTTATCGAAAGATTAAGACGCTTCTTGATATAAGTTGTTCCTTGATTAATTCCGCAGACAGGAATATTTATTTTATCAAAAGTGAGATTTAATTTTTCAAATAAAGTTTTAGATATGAAGTTGGACTGTGATCCACTGTCCAATAAAGCCTTGCACATGATAGGGTTTTGGTGTTTGTCGTATACCTTGACTAAGGCTGTAGATAACAAAATATAAGTATTAGAGGTTAGATTGGCACACGAAAAGGTATAATTAGGCTTAGATGCTGCATCATTTGAAATATTATTAGATGTTCTAAATGATTGGTAATTAAATTGATTTGATAACGATTGAGGTATGCTATGTGATCTTGGCGCGGGCACCGGAGTACTGATCTGGCTGTCATTAGCGTATTCATTGGATTGAGTATGTAGGTTGGTTTGCCGAGGAATGGCACCATGGGTTGCATTAGTATTATTAACTATAGGTTTAGGATCATTATTCGTCAAAGTCTGTAGATTATACGATACAGGATTTTTAAATTGAATATCATTTGTGTTGGATTGTTGATGCAACAAAGAATGATGATTGTGATGACAAGTTTTACAAGTATATTTAGACCTGCACTTTGAATTTATATGGCCAGGGCGCAAACAATTTGTACATAGGTTTAACCGTTTTGCTTCGTTGTATCGAGATTGTGTGGGTAAATCAATAAAATGTTTGCACATATAGACAAAATGCTTTTCTTTGCAAAATGGACAAGGGCTGTTATTATTGTTAACAAATGTAGCATGAGAATATGTTTTTTGTGCAAGCGAGTGTCTATTATTAAGATAATCGGACCTGCTACTATAGGTTTTGAAATCAATTGATTCAAGCAAATGACAACGCTCTGTTAAAAAATCGACAAAATTTTGTATGGAGGGACTTTGATAATTTTTGGAGAATATTTCCCATTCTTTATGTGTTAATTGATTAAACTTAGATGAAAGTAAATAAATTAGTAAAGTATCCCAATTAGAAACCTTTTCTCCTAAATTCTCCAGTAAACGATAATGCTTTTGAAAATTGTCTAAAAATTTACGTAAATTTTGGTGAGTTTCTTCTTTTATTATTGGCAAATTAAATATTGCTTTAATGTGCGAATGAATTATGGCCTTTTTATTTTGATATCGTTCAATTAAAAGATTCCAGGCAATAAGATAATTATCATCGGTGGCGGGTAAAGAACTAATTATTTGAGCGGCATCTCCCTTAAGAGCAGATTGAAGGTAGTAAAATTTTTGAAGATTAGACAATGATTGATTTTTATCAATTAGAGATTTAAACGTATCATAAAACTGTGTCCATGCGTCATAAGTACCTGAAAATTCGGGAATTGAAATAGGAGGGAGTTTTGTAGCAAAAATATTTGAAATACTCTGTTCAGTGGTAACGTTTTGAATATCAGAGGATTGAGCATTTAATTTTATACGTGGTTTAGAGGCTTGTGATGCCAATCGGGCCATTGAGATAACATGAAAGTATTTTTCTTCAAAATCAGCGCGATCTTCCTCTTGATTGTCGGCTTCAGGTAGTTTATGTACCAAGCAAATGTCTTCAATCGCGGTTTGTGTACGATCAAATTCATTCAATGTTGATTCAAAAGCATTTAAACGAGTTTCGAGTTGAGCAACATTTTCTGGAAGACACAAGGCTTGAGGTGTAAACGAAGTCAAAAAATTTTGGAATCGCGTAATTGACGCCTTGATATGTCCACGACGCGAAATAAGAAATTTCAATTCTATTTTTGCTTTATTTAAAAGCTCTTCTGGGGTTAATTCTTGAGGCATTTTGCTATTTTACCAATTTCACTGCAATAAGATATTCGACTAAATAATACACAGGTAATGAAATGCAAAAAAAACTATTATAATATTAGACCCCAGACGCAAAATGTATATACACTTATTTCAAGGGTTTTTAGGCACCAAAATACAAGTTTTAGCGGTTATCTTTAAAAACAGCGACCTACGAAATTTAGATTCAATACTGAGATTAAATGAGGATTAGGTTATGCATAAAAAATAAACCAAATAGTAAAATAGAGATGTGCGGTTCATATGAGATTCAGCGAGACAGCAGTAAACAATCACCCAACTGAAACTAAGGGCTACTTAAGTATCTTATAAATAAATAACAACGTGAGAACAATAAAGACTTATGAGAACCCTTAAACCAAGTCAAAGCAAACTTCCACGGTTTTGTGTATAGGCTCGAAGCTCATTCGCTCGTCAAATTATAATATAGGTTTGGTTTAATAGTTCTGCTGTTGGTTTGTTATAGGTTCAACTGGAATGGACTGACCTTGACATTGACTATAATCTTCTGGTTTACCATACACCAATCGGGCTTGTACCATATATCCGGCTCGAAGGACCATTATGAAGGGCTGAGGTAGGCCCACTTTTTCACAATCGGCACAGAGGAATGTATTGTACTATTTACTTGCCGATATTGTGACTTTCTTGAGGTTATAGTGCAAAAAATTAAATCACAGCAGCATATGTCGCATACGTCAGCGGTATATTTATCATTAACTATTAGATTATACAAATAACTTCTCTTAGAGGACTGTGCAAAATATTAACTTAAATACATGAGTATAAATCGGCCGACAATTCTAAAAAAGCGACCGAAAGATGTCAAAAATAATAATTATTGTTCGTTTCGCCGTTACCCAGGAAACAATTGCAGCGTCCTGGATACTCAGAACTGTAGCCTACTAAATTAATTTAAAATAGACTTTATGGCGGCATTTCTTTTCAGGGAAAGTATTATGATTATGTTTATGCAGTTTGCTTTTTCACCGAACACCCCGAGTCTTATCAACCGATAAGACTCGGGGCATGTCGCGACACCAGATACAATCGTTTCACGGATGTACTAGGTCTTTCAAACTTGAATCTCACGTCATATCTCACAGGTGTATTTCACAGGTTTTATTGTATTGTGATATAAACTTCCCCATACAATTATAGCATATCTTAAAAGAGACTCTACAAGAGCTCTATAAACACAGATTAACAGATGCTCATTCAATATTTCCCTGATGATATAAAATAACTTTCTAATATTGCCAGTTAACCTAGACACATGTGGTTTCCATTTGAGGTTCTGATCAATGCTTATTCCTAAATATTTAGTATGTTGTACCTCTTTAATGTCGCTTTCAAATCCATTTACCTTTATGATATTAAAATTGGGGCGATTTGCCATTGTTAGGGAGAAAGCTATATAGTTGGTGTTGTCAACATTCAAGGTGAGTTTAAAATTATCAAGCCAATTTTTTATTTTATCTAGACCATGAGAGGCGCTTGTGTATACTTCTTCCCATGTTTCTCCTATAAAAATTACAGCGGTGTCATCTGCCACCATACCATTCTCCAGTAGAATACTAGTCAATGAATTAATGTATAAAGAGAAAAGCAAAGGACCCATAACCGTGCCCTGCGGAATGCCAATTGCTTTCGACCTGTTAGGTAGCTCTCAAAGACATCTGACACGACAGCTCTGACACCATATATGTTTAAGACATCAAGAAGAGAGTCATGAGGCACCGTGTCAAAAGCTTTTGCATGGTCGAGGAAAGCGGTTATACATTTTTTACCAGTATCAAGGTGTTTTGTGACTGTTCTTGTAAGCCTGAGAACAGCATCAGCAGCGCTAACACCACTATGAAACCCAATTTATATGTTTAATAATTTCAATTTTATCGACAGGCTTCAAAAACATTGAACTTAATGATTTATACTCTATCTGAGAAATGATATTCGGAGGTTTTATTTGATTAGCCATTTTTTTGCCTATATTAATAAAAAAGTGGTTGCAGTATTCAGCCATTTGCTTTTCGTTTGCAAATAGTTTGTTATTATCATCTTTTATTTCCAATTTATCAGAATATACTTTATTTTCATTAACCGCCTCTGATATTATACTGTACATTTTTTACAAATCATGTTGATATGTATTTATTTGTGTTTTATAATAGTTAAATTTTTGCTTAATAAGAATTTTGTTTAAATTATTTCTGTATTTTATGTAGTTTTTTCATTTTATCTCGCTTTTTAATTGCTGAGATGAGGCCTGCAGTAATCCATGGTTTAAGTTTCCTATGGTCAATGTAGTATACTGTTTTATGAACTGTAGCTTCCTCCACCAACATGCCAATCTTTTTAGTAAAATGCAGTGCAGCAATTTCTGAAACATTTGTTTCCAAAACCTCCTTCCAGTCTTCCCCCTTAATTTGATTCTCGAATATTTGATTATTAAAAGTTGAAACTATCCTAGATACCTGCTTACTTTTCTTTTGCACATTTTTACATGAAAAATTAATCATTACAGGGTAATGGTCACTTATGTAATTTTGAAGTATAAATGAAGCTTGCCTAAATGAATCTGTCCTATAGCTATGTCTTACAAAAATATGATCCAGACATGAGCCACTGGTTGATGTCACTCGTGTTGGGCCATTTATGGCGCTGTTAAATCCATAAAAATGTAAGAGGGAAAGGCATTGATTGACCTCCACGTCCTCCCTATCGGAGATATTGACATTGATATCACCAATCAGAAGCTCAACCTGTTTTTTGTCTCTGCTTGAATAATAATCCCCTAGGTCATTTAAAAATGATTGCATGCCAGTGGAAGGCGGTCTATAACCACAAACAATCTCACACTAAAATCAATCTGAAACAAGGTAACCTTTGATCTATCAAAAATTAGGTTCACAACTGAGGCATTAATTGCTTTTTTTATATACACAACCGTGCCATCATTGTTATTAAAGTTTGCATTATTGTAGTAAACATCAATATTCTCGATAGACCAACTTTCAGTCAGTATAATAATATCACAATTCTTAAAATCATAGGCCTCTAGAAATATAAGTAAATTATTAAAGTTTTTATGTATACTACGTATATTTAGGGGCAGAATACTTAATACGTTATTATTTGAATTAGCTATAGTTTTAATTGTATTGCAGTCTATTGTACCTTGAAAATCGTCGTCCAACAAATCCAACTGTTATCCAATCTCCACTTCCGAAATGTCACCCGCCATAAGAACCATCATAGTCTATTTTACTCCTCAATATCTGTAAATTATACTTATAAGTTGGACAATGCGGGATTGGCTTCATGATTAACTTCAAGTTTTTGTTTGTATTTTGAATTTGCTTGAACACAATAATGCACTTTCTATCTATATTTCTTTGGCAGTTGTGGGTGCTATGATTTTCTGCACAATATCCGCACGTTTCTGTTTGGTTCTTACATTGAGTACTTTTGTGATATAGCTCCTGGCACTTAAAGCATCGTTGTATAGATATGTCTTCAAAAACAGGGTAACTATTCCATTCAATAAACAACCTTTTATTGTTAAGCATCTTGTGAAACAGATTTGGTGAAGCTTCTCCAAATATGGTGTAAGTATTATTATATTTATTTTCTTTTAGATATGTAATAGTTATGTTATCATTGTCACTAGTATAACCATTTTGTTCACGAATGCAGGTTTCTAAGTCGCTTGCATTTAAGTCCCCAGTATATCCAATAA